>VZUI01042551.1:0-51063 GCA_013401135.1 Cettia cetti | reverse complement strand
TAACAGTTCTGTAAACATTACTTTGTTTACATGAAATTTCTGACTCCAAGGCTGAAGGCTGGAAAACAAGGCGACATTGCATGGGAAGCAACAGTGACAAAAATGAAGTATTTCCATATTCTGTATTTGAGCCCTTGCTAGAGTTGCTGTTTGCAGCATGTATGCATACCAAGGAACAGACCTTGCAAGCAGCAGCAGGACATGTCCTGTCCTTGTTTTTTGAGGCAATCCAAGTTACAGAAGGTGGAATGAAATGGACCTAGCTGCTCCCTGCATGCTCTTGTCAGAGATATCTGTGGAGTTACAATGGGCCCCCTGGGCAGACGGAGACACACATATGCTTCCTATGACCTCTAGAAATGTCCCTGAGGAATCCACCTTTGGAAATAGTCTGTTAGTGGGAACAATTCATCAATGCTGCCAGCTCAGGACTGTGTGTAACCACACTTTCCAGATCACAGTTAATAACATTTAGGCACCTTCAGCAGCCAAGGAGACACACTGGAGAAAAACACATGAAAACAAACACACTTAAATTTCTTTAGAATACAAAAATACTACATAGACAGGTTTAACATCTTAGATGGTTATCAAGCAAGAGCTAATTCTTTCACCAAAACAGCTAAATAAAGGCTTCAGTATGTGCAGTGTTGATGATTCAGTGAGAGACTTTGAAGTCTGTCACCAACTTTGAATCCTGAGAACTCTGTTTCTGTCCATGTCACTGCCACCCACATGTGTCTAAGCTTCTGTCTCTGTCTGTGGTTTTGCTTTAAATTGTCAGTTTTCTTCATGGCAATCAATGCATCATCATCAGGACTCTGCAGTGAACAGCATGGGGAGCTATGAATAGCCATTCCCTGGGGAGCTGCACACTGAGTGTCACTGAAGGGAGCCGGGACATCTGGATCCTTGCACTGCAAGTAGTCCTATATATATGGAAAGGGATTTTCAGGAGAGGAAACTAAATTACAGAACCAATATGCAAGCCATTTGGGCTGTGTTTGTGTCTTCAGTCAGCTGCATCTCAGCTTTGCTCCACTGTAGAGAAAACCTGAGCATGCCAGTAGGAATAATAACTGATCATTGGTGTCAGTAACTAAAATCATATTTTCTGTCACCTTTTTCTCATAGACCTTCAGGAAAGGCAAATATACTTGCATCCATTTTGGAGTAAAAATAACCAAGCTTTCTATTTTGTTTTTTTACATACAGCATTTGCCAGTACTTTTAAAGATAATATTTGTGTGAAGCATAAAATAGACATGTGTGATGCATAAAGCAAACATACTCAAGTAGTTCCATGCTGATATATCAAGTACTATTTTAACTCTCAAGAGACCTAAAAAACGTTTATGAAGACAACAATATATTTAGATGCTAATGTGCAGATATGGTACCAGCTAATATTTGTCTTGTCACAAGATACCGTTTTATTTGTAATTTTGTTGCAATTTCAATTTGCTAGAGCCATGAAATACTATCTGCACTGGAAATCTTATCCTATTGCATTTGGTAAAATTATTGAAGTCACAAACTCATTTAGGAGGGTGCAAAAAGCCACTCTTACCTTGACTGAGTGTATGAAACCCAAATACACTTCCAGAATACTGAGTAGGAAACCCAGGATGGTTTTTAGGCCAGCTAATGTCATTGTTTCATTAGCATACGTATTTCAGTTGCCCAATGAACTTAAGTTTAAGCACTTGATTCTGCAAAGAGTTTTGCCCTCTGCAAGCTTTCAAGGCCCTGTGTCTTTCTCTGTGTGGGTAGGACCCGGAGCCCAGAACACAAGTGTGATTTAATTGTTGAGGCTGGTGCTAATCTTCACTCAGCATAACTGGTGCTCTCACAGTAGTATACAGAGTGGAAGCTCTAGGACAGCAGATGACAATGTTGGTCTCAAAGGAGAGCCTGGTACTACAAAAGACTCTTATGAGAGCATCTCTGAGATTTGGCTTAGATGGATGGGTGATAAAACAGTACTCAGAAATTAGGGGTGACTTTTTCTTCATACTCCATTTTATTGTAGTACCTAATGTTTCTTGACTACTCAGTCTAGCCAGATGTTTACCTGACTGTTGCTGGCCTACTTTAGCTTATCAGAGGTAAAATGCTCTTCCCTTAAGGCATTTCAGTTCACTCACAAGGAACAGATAACTACATACAAAAGCAGGTCACCCTTCACTTGTGAAGGTTATAAAAGTAGGGTCCTTTATTTAGAAATCATAGGCACAATAGTCACCTGAATGTAAGGGTAAGATTCATGTCACCAGTGTGGCTGGAAAACACAAAACGATAAGTTTTTTCTGTCATGGAAATTGCTCATGTTTTAATATTTTTTCACTGGGTTTAAAAAATATTTTAGGTCCTTATAAATATAAGGACATGCAAGCATTGAGGTAATGGAATAAATTAGTTTTAGATGATACTGCAGTATTATGTAAAAGGTCACCTTTTATTACAGCAAAAACTGGAGAAGGCAACCAAACTCCTTAATGAAAATATAAAAATACCACTAATGGTTAAAGACACTGTCTCACATGAAGTATTTTTGTTTTCTTTTGTACATTCATCATTAGGAACATCAGGATGTGAGCGAGGTCTTTGTTTCTTAGGTGTTCATCTGCTCCTGCCACTTACTGGCTTTGCTGTGCGCGCTCATAAAAAAGCTTACATTAAGCCGCCGTGGAAGCTATTTATACATTGTTACTTGGCTAAGAATCATGTTCTGTCTTGGTTTTCTTACTCCAAAGACACCTCAGGTTTCCTATAAACAGGCTCAGTGACTTGGGAAAGCAAGCATTGGCATACTTCTTATCCTTTGAAAGGCATTGTGTTCGGTCATTCCTAGTCACGCTTATGTTAAGGTGTTGCTTAACCATTGCACTTTTTAAAGCAGTTTGAAGTGTACAGTAGATGATGGTGTCACTAGCAGAAAACTCCAGAACAGGGAGTCCTCAGAAGAGTCAGGGGCCTGTGTATGGATGCTGGTGGGTGTCACCAGTGGCCTCTTTCCTTGACAGAGCAGTCATATAAGCTGAGATAGTATGAGCTATTGATTCAACAGGTTTTCATATGAATTTTGGGTTTGGTGGGTGAAACATTACCCATTAGCCTTAGCATGAATGACTTCTATGGAGAGAAACAGAGGAGGGCAATGGAAAATGCAACTTAAGAGAGGATATTCCCTACTTATGGCAGTGTCTCCATGTTCACCTGTGTGTCCCAGCTGCTTTGCCTGAGGCCCATGGTGGCAAGTGACGGTTGCATGGCAGCTTAAATTCCTCTTAGATGGTGCTGTCATGGACTCCATGTGTGAGAGCCTGCTCACATAATAACATCTCTGGCAGTGTGGACCAGTTCACAGCTTCTCAATGTTATGATATTTAGCTGTTCCTGAGCAGATTTGGCTGGTCATCCTCATATTCATTCTATGATGCATCTGCAGAGTGATGCAAAGCAGACAGATGCTCCAAAGTACGTAATGACATCACAGTAACCACTGCAGGAATGGAAGTTTATTGACTACTTGGCTAGTCCTTAAGCTTTAGATCCTGATGAAGCACTCACTACAAGTCTAAATGCTCCATGTAGCCAAAGGAGTGTGCCCAGTGCCTAAGGCAGCTGCCTCAGGAAACAGCTCTGCAAGTAAAACTCACAGAGCCCTTCTTTAATGGAGAATTTTCAATATTTCCTGAAGACTCTTTCACATAATGAGCCAATAATGCCCATTCCCACTCTAGTTTTTGTTGGGCAAAAATTGTCCTTAGAGTCCTCATAGATGTGTATTTCCACTTAAAAATAAAGTATTACCACATTAAAAGACTGAAAAATGCTTACTCATTGTAAAAACATTTGTTTTACAATTGAGTAACATCTCTTCTTACCTGTAAGGAAAAATTATTCAGAGAAGAAGTAAATCTGATGCCTATCTGGAAAGACAGTATCTCAGCTAGTTACTAACCTATAGATTATCAACATTAAAAACCCCCAACCAACAAAATATGGCTTCTTTAAGTTCCCTGAGCTGAATAGAGCGCAAGTACTTGGAAAGATCATAACTCTTTCAAAGTCAATTCTCATGAAATATCTTCTGCTTGTGAGGATGTTCAGGTACTGTGGTGGTATAATGCAGAGTCTGAGATAATAACCAAGAAAGCGAATATAATACAGGTGGTGGCAGAGTGTCTCTCAGTCAGGTTCTTCCCATTTAGTCAGAATGGAGAACCAAGGAAGTCTGCAGTATATTCCTCTTGCCATGGGCCTACTCCTCAATTTTTGTCACAGAATGATTGAAGAAAAACTGTTTTGAACCTGTGCCTGGTGCTTTGCAAGCCTAAGACAGACTGTGGAAGTGGCTGTGAGCCAGCTTCTCTAGTTCAGTATCACATGCAAATTCACCTGTAATGGGAAACCCATAAATTCCACTTAATAATTGTATTTGTTTATTCTCTCATAAGTGTTCCTTATTCTCATGGTGGGTTTTTTTTTTTTTTTCTCCCTGAGATAACTTTCAGGAGAAGTCATAGTGTTGAATCTTTCAGGAGAAGTCATAGTGTTGAATGCATTTTGGCCCAAAATCACCTTGTCCAGAAGTGTTTGCAATCTTTTGCACAACTCTCAGTTTAAGCTGTCCTTATGTAAGGGCAGATAAATTTTCAGTGTTCATGTAGCAGCTAGCAAGGATGGATGCTCCACCACATCTCTGGGAAACCTGCACCTCTGCCTGACTCTCCTCATGATGAATTTTTTTTCCTTAATATCAAGCTGAAACTCTCATGTTTCAATTCATGTCCATGGTGTATCTTCTTCCCACCATGGACTATTGTGAGGAACCTGTCTCCCTCACCCTGATAACCTCCCTGTAGACACTGGGAAGATGCTGTTCTGCTGAAGCCATCTCTGCTCTAGGCTGGAAAACTCAGTTCTCCTTCCCTCCCCTCCCCTCTCCTCTCCTGGTGGAAGGGTGGAAGCAAGGAGAGGGAGTGGGAAGGAAATGGTTCGTCCATACTATGGGACCATTGTGCTGTTGGGGTCTCTCCTTGTTTTGCCCTGAAGCAGAAGAGTAAGCTGTGCTTAAAGACTAATGGCATGCCAAAAATTACATTTTTAAACAACAAACGACTTCTTGAGGTGGAACTTCACAAAGTAGAAGACCTACACTAAAGCAAATTCTACCAAGGAGCTGGAGGGAGATTTACAGTCACTTCATGCTTCTGTAAAATTATTTTAATAAACCTGGAAGTTTATCAAGCATTTAGAAAAGTTAGGAAAAAAATGGTTCAGTGCAACAAAGCTGTTCTACTACAGCTAAAAATAAATTTTTAAATGAATGATGCATTTTTTAAATTAAGAAATTGGACAAAGTCCTACAGAACCCTGTTTCAGGTTTGGCATTAAGCCTCCAAAAATACTATTATGGTCAGTCTCTGCTACTGAAACATTTATTATGGCTGGATGTAGGCAGACTTGGTCAATGTGAAAGATGCTTCTAATCTCCTTTGCTCTTGATGAGTATGTTTTTCACCATGTTCCAATTCAGTAGTCTGTCTCACTGCAGAACAAGCTCCCCACCCCCACCCCATCAGATTTTATTACTTAACTCACAGATTTGTATGAAAGCTATTTTTGTTCCTAGCAGGGTGCAAGGAATTTTTTATTTCTTTAGATAATTACTATGCTGGTGTTGCTTTTCTGCATTTTATTTGGGATATGTTTAAATTTATAAGTTTATAAAAGTGAGTTTCCTCTTTGATCATTAAATGGCATGAAAATTGGTGAAGTAAGACCACAAAAAAAAATGACAACATAAACATCTGATATTGTTGGAAAAAAAATGCCTTCAGAAAAGTAAAAGAATATCTTATAATTATTTCCTCTATGGGACTGGAGACTGAAATAGATCCTATAACCTCTTGTCATTATTTAGACAAGCTTCTAATTACTGTGTGCCATGTTGATCTATTATGCATTGTGGTGGAGCTTGTAGCTCATATTAAGAAATCTAGCTTTTCTTAAAAGAGAAGTACCTTAGGCTTACAGAGTTAGTGCTGCTTCATGAATGAAACCTTGTATAGTCATTTACTGCATACTTCATACCTCATTGCCTTGCCCCAAAAGAAATAAGTCAACTCATATTTTGTTTGAGATGTTGCTGGGTACAGTGGGTATACCTTTAGATTTTGAGAACAGACAAAGATTAAGCAAAGATATAGTATCTCCTCTAACATTTCTGAAAACTTTCTACTTGTTTACAACATACAAAAAAAATTTCTGCATATTCAAGTCTTGTTTTTCCCTCTTGTGCTGTTTTCTGCTTGTCTTTTGAGGATAAGAAGAGGAACTAACTATATATATGCCTATTGTTGCTCTAATGGCTTTCTATATTCAGGTCCTTTTTAAATCTTCTTATACTGCAACATATTTGGAGCAGGAAACTATGATAAATTTCAACAGTGCATATCACAAAGACACCGCTTCTTGAGGGAACAGCTGGGCATTTCTTTAAGTATAATACAAAGAATGTTCATTCACTGTCAGAAATTAATATAAAAAAGAAATAACTACTGCAGTTCAAAACTTGTTTTAATACATCTTCCAGAATTACCCTCTTAAAATTATTGAAAATGAAGTATCAAGAAAGATAATGATTTATTTCATATGAAAAAATACTTACACTGATCTTTCTAATTGCTGTAGATAATGGAATTCTCTCTCTTCTAGCCTCTGTCTTTGCACATGTGTGAAGGAAGACTCATTTTTCAAAGCATAAATTTACCACATCTTAGCATTTGTTTCTGTAGCAACAGCTAAAAGCACAGCTCCAATACAAACCCAGTGTACACAAACCAAAGTGTTTATCTTTACTTTAGAAGGATGTTTGCTAATCCTTATGAGAATATAGACAGAATATAAAAAACTATCATGTACTATAAAGCTCTGACATGGAGAACACCACCTACTCTTTGAAAATTGAATTGCTCTTGGTTCCAAATAATCTTTGTGAAAGCACAGTAATTATTAACATGGCACCTGTGTCTGAGTGAAAGGTAGCTTCTCTGAGATGTCTTTTGAGCACAAAAAAAAAAGTGCATAGAAACCCAGACGTTTTTTTTTTTTTCTTCCAACTTTCAGGCTCATGCAGCACATTATTTTGATTATTTATTATAGTGTGGCTCATGCACCACGTTATTTTTGCTCATGTGGTTGAGGGTAATTTTTGGGTTTGATCTTTCCAGCCTTTCTTTTCCAAATAAAACAGGCCCATTTAAACTGCCTTTATAACTATTTCAAAATTTCATGAATAGGTGCACACATGCACAGGAATCCAGGTCCACACATCATCCTCCATGGCATCAGGAGCTCTTGGATAGCAAATATCACTGATCTTCCCACACTGTTAATCTTTAATTATCAAAATTTCCTCAGGAATCTCCATGAATTATTGTTGAAATTTCCTGTTTTTACTGATACACAATGATACACACAAGTCTTTGAGGTCAATTTTATATTTAATTCTGGAATCCAGCATGTCAGACTTTTCTAAAGAGAATGAAAAATGTTTGGCCAACTTTAGCAAAGCTGATCAAGTCATCAATGTGTAAGAACAGGCAAATTCAAATCATCTTTTCTTCTTTTCATGAGCCAAGATTGAAAGCCTTACTGAACAGCTTTGTGTTTTTCTAACAGGAAAGAAGGGACCTAAAAAAATCTCTAAGTAGCAGTGCAGGAGGGCATGGTGTTGACTTGTTATGCTTCTAAGCAATGTAATTTAATACATGAGGAAGACACCCTTAGTCTGGTGGTGACCATCAATATTTGTGACTCAGACTTTTCACAACAAAATAGTTTGGTCCCAATTTTAGATTTAAAAAATATTAGTAAATAAAAGAATGGGCTTAACAATTACACAGCATCTAGAATTTTACATCAGAAATAGAAATAACCCAGATTCAGAAATAACTTTCAGGAACATCAGTCAATCAAATAAGGGTGTTACTGAAAAAAGATTTAAATATCTTAGTCACAACAAAGACAACTATTTTCAGAGAGGGCTCTGCACATTCTGCTTGCAGCTGCAGCCCAGCCCTAAAAAAAGAGGTCAACTAGGTTTGGAGGGAATCCAGCATGAGGATCTGAACGAGCTCTGCAGCCTAACCCTCCAGCTGAATATGAGCAGCTCAAGTCAGATCAGGATTTTAGTCCACTGTAGATATCAGGGGAGTTTTGAGGTGTCTTGACTGTACAACAGAGCCACAAATGAATTTCCATTTGGGTCAGCAGAGCAAAAACATGTAATTTGTTTTCTTGCTGCCACTCTTCAGAGCACTTCCAAAGAAGGGATGGGGAGTAATGCTTAATATTTAAATGGTATAAAAGCACTATTTTTAATCAGATGAGTTGTACAAACTGTTTCTTAAAGTACTCAGGTGTATTCAGTGTCTTGTGAACACAGGTACTACAGCATGAGAAATCGAGGGGCTGAGAATCAGGGGAGCAATTCCTCACCTGGTACAAAATGGTATACATACACTGACCTGCTGTGTTTCAGATTCACTGAGGAATTGAATGGTAGTGCCAGAGAAAAAAGAAAAAACCCCACAGAATTATAGAATCTGTCTGTGATTTAAAGGCTTAAATTTTGATGGTGATTGACATACAGATAACCTTGTGGAGGCATGTACTACTCAGATGGACTGACCTTTTCAGCTGACATGAACAGAGCTGATCTTTCTCATGTGAAAACTATGATTACCCAGTGGTGAGGCTTTCCCACAGAGAGCAAATGCAGAATGCTACAGTGCAGCAAGGATAACAAGAACAGGTGGGATGCTGAAATGATTTGATTCAAGCTGAAAGCGAGTCACACAGTATTTAAGGGGATAAGAAGATTAGGTAAAGGGTCATACTATCAAGAGAAATGACAAATCTTCCCTCTCTCCATATTTGCAAACTGAGCTGAAAACTTTGGTAGCTGTTGGAGTTTCTGCAAATACATCTGAAATACCATGGTGTATGATTTAATGATGTAAATCCTTCTGGTTGTCATCTCAGTGGGGTGTGAGTCTCCAGACAGGGCAGTGGGGACCAGCTTCCAGAAGCGCATGACAGAAAGAACATGGCAGAAGGCTATAAGCAGCCTCTGCTATAAATAAAGTCACAGCCACCCTCAGTAAAGAGAATCTGAGGATCTGGGGAGTTAGGGACATGCTGAAGAACTTCTTTCTTCTGTAGTTTTTAGAGTGAGAAACAGCTGAACGTAGGGTCGTTTCCTCTTACTGTTTGAATGACAACCTGTCATACTCCTTTGAGCCCTTTGCATCTCACTTTGTTTATGAAGGCAAACAGTTATGTCCCACGTGGGTTTGCTGTGTGAAAAAATGTCTTTGTCTCAATCTAAGCACATCTTTTACACTAAGTTTAAAACAAACAAACAAAAAACATGCTCTACTTTCTTTAATTTCTTGGCCATTCAATGGACTTTCAAATAACATATTACATTCTTCCTTCACCTGGCCAAACATTTGCTTTTGTGAACGAGATGCCTTCTCCCTGAAGAATGATTTCTCCTTCCCAATAGGAATGGAGCACTTCTGTGGATCTGAATGGCACATTATCACAGAGATATTCTGATTCCCACGTGTGCCAGAAACTATTTTTATCAGGATGATTTGTGGCTCTTACCTTTGCATAAAGACAAGTCATCTGATGCATTTTGATGAATGATTTGTTAACTACTTATCTGTGCACCTTTTTCTATCTCTGTCTTCTTGGAGGAACTACCTCTGATCTTTCCATTATACATACATCCTACAGGTGTTCTTGAACTGCCGCAGGCAAAGGTCTTACCCACAAATCTGTATAATTTTATAATTTGAAAGAGTGATGGGCATGCGTCTGCTGCATCCCATGGCATTTGAGGAAGAATTCAGTTTCCCTGAGGCTAAGAAATGACCCATGGCTCCCTGCTGGAGGAACTTGCTGTTTGATTACAGATTTAGGATGGTTTAGAGTAGCTGAGATCTCTGGTATGTAGGAAATACTGGAGAAGATACAGCTGCAATCCAAAAAAGAGTCATAAAAAGGGGGACTCAAATCCCCCTAGGCATGGATCAGGGAGGAGGAGATTTGCATGACAGTATTAATGTGAGGTTCATAAACTTCTAACTGGGTTCTTAACACTAACTTTTCAACAGAGTTATTAATTCAGGCAAACACACTATCTTATACAAAGCCTGGAGACAGTCAGACACAAAACGTGGAGATAGGTACTTCTGAAAATGTAACTTTTTCCTAGAAAATAATCTATTTAACAGATCTTCTGAAAACAAGGAAGACAGGAAGAGGGTCACGGAAAAAGCATCGAGTATGGTTATTGTCAAGGTAAAATATGTGTTAAATATGTTTCTGGACAAGCCAAGTGACCTTTGCCTGCTGGTAATTTTCTTCAGCAGAAACTTAAACTATGTTTTAAATAGCAAATTAGATTGCCCCCCAAGGATGACAGAACTCTTCTTCCTGTGTGAAGTGCTCTTGCTTGGCACAGCAAGTTAAAATAATTTAAAAACAATAATAAATAATCTAGTTTTTTTAAAAAAGAATGCTTTTTGGTAGACTTATTCAGAATGTATTTGCAAAATGTCTGTTGAATTGATCAGTGATAATGCTTTAATCTAGGAGGTTTTAAACATTCATTCAGCAAAATGCTATGAACATTGATAACATGAGTGGGGAAAAGTGAGGTTATTCCTTTGTCTTCATAAAATCAATAAAATGGATGAAATAAGAGCTAAATCTAAAACACACTGCTACTGGAGATGTCTATACTCAATGCAGCCATTCTCAAAAACTCATGTCTGTTTCTTCTGACAGGCCCAATAATACTACACAGTTTTGGAAATCTAGTTCAATGCAGAAGACATAGAGAGCTTTGAAGATTTTACATTCCCACAGCTTCCTCTTCTCAGGTGTCATTGATGTCCTTACTTCCTCGAATTTCATATGATCTTAGGAACATGACTTTTTACATGTCTGCCTCTTCATCCTGTTTAATTCTCTAGCTGTGTGAAAGGTCAGATGCTCACTTTAGCTCCACACACTTCAGAAGTGCCTCTTCATTTACCCAGGCTAAAGAAAATCTGATAGCCAAAGCCTGGGATGGGTGGGAGGGAAGGACTAGTGGCGTTTCACAAAGCTGTTCTTGATGACTACAGAATGGCACAGGGTTTGTATGGCTCTTAATACACCTGACTTGAGGCAGCAGTCTTCATCACAGTGATGAAGGCTAGGAGTGATATAAACTAGGAGTCTACAGGGCTGGATAGGACCCACCCAAGAGATCACTGAAGGGATCAAGCTCCACTGAAGGAGCTGGCAGAAGAACTGGCCAAGTCACTTCCATTCACTAGCAGCTGTGGCTAGTCAGCAAATGCATTGCACATCTACATGAAGAGCCAGAAGGAGGATCCAGGGAACTACAGGCCTTTTATCCTGACTGTAGTGCCAGAGAAGTTCATGGAGCAAATCATCTTCAGTGCCATGGTGTGGCATGTGCAGGTCAGCCAAGGGATCAGGCCCAGCCAGCAGGGGTTGTGAAGGGCGGGTCCTGCTTGACCAATCTGATCTCCTTCTGTGACAAGGTCACAAGGTCAGTGGAAGAGGGAAAGGTTGCACATGCTGTTTGTTTGGACTGTTGTAAGGCCTTTGACACATTCATCCACAGTGTCCTCCTGGAGAAACTCTCTTCTCATGGATGGGGTAGGTGTACTCTTTACTCAGTAAAACACTTGTCTGGATGGCTGAGCACAGAGAGTTGTGGGGACTGGAGTTACATCCAGCTGGGGGCTGGTCACTACTGGTGTTCCCCAGGGCTCAGTACTTGGGCCAGCCCTGATTTATAACTTCATCAGTGGTCTGGACAAAGGGATTGAGTGCAATCTCAGTCAGATTGCTAATAACATAAATTGGGTGGGGGTGTTGATCAGCTGGAGGGCAGGAAGGCTCTGCAGAGGAATCTGGACATGTGTGTGTGTAAGATAAGCTGTGGATCTCAGCAGTACAGGAAGAAAGGGAGGCTGATTCCTGGGTTTGGTATCTCAGGGTTGTTGCAGTGTTACTTTTTCCTGTAATTCCTGAGGCAGAGAGAGATGGTTTGGGAAACCACAAAAATAACCTAAAATGCAAGTTCTGAGTGAACTTCTTTACAGTTATGAATGAAACTAATTTCAGGCAAGGGGAAAACATAATTCTCAAGGTTCCACATCACTTTTGAGTAAGGAAGGAATGAATTAAAATGATAGTATTATAGCCTAAGTAGATGACTGCTTTCAGCTGTCTTTCTCTTAACTCTCATCTACAACTCAGATACAACCAGATTTCACTTGGAAATTCTCTACAGATGCTTGCCAAACATAGCTCACGTTTTCACACCAGATAGTGTTTTGTCCAGTACACATAAAATAAATTGATCCCTGCTTCTGCAAGTATCTGTATCTTGCAGGGAATGCCTTGCTTTTTTTGCCTATCATACAGCCACAGTGCATTGGAAACAGATGGACTTTGCATTTATTTATCCCATTTCAGCTGACGACTTTAAATCATTCTGAACATATTAGCTACATCTGAGGCAATTAGTCTGATAGAGGGTTTTCTCAATTTGGTTTTCCTGGACATGGAAAATGTAAGAGACTCCTTCAAGAGCCCAAACCATGTCTGTTCTTGACTACAATGGAGATTTCCAGTGGTGGATGGTCACTTGTTGAACCATCCCAAGTAAGTGAGCAGCACCAATTTTAATCATCATATAATAATACAATAATACAATAATACATTTTAGTCTGCTTTTTAAACTAAATATGGCCAGGGAGATGTTCAAAACTGTAGCTTGACAAGGGTGAGGCTGCTGCAGCTCCATGCCCTTGAGTCCAACCTGTCATGAGCCTGAGCCTGTATTTGCAGTAGGCACTTGCACACAGGGCACACTTACAAACCAAATTCATATGTACGTGCAGGGTTGGCCAAGCAGATCACAGACAGACACAGAGGACTCTCATGAACACAATCAGTGCTGCTGGCCTCATCTTCTTCCCCTCTCTGACAGAGCAGCATGGAAGTCTTCTGAAAGAAAAATTTATGTGTATGCACAGTGTAGATCCCTGCAGCAGCTGGGATGCATGCATCGGCCTGAAGCTGTCCCTGGATCCAAGGCTTCCCAGAAGCTGACAACTTGACATATGAGTTTCTGGAGGCACAGTTACACTCAATTTGCTGGTAAAGACCTCCTCGTACACACCAACAGACAAACATCTGAATAAACCACTAAATCCCATAGTGATTTCAGCACATGTCTGAGATCTCCTGTACCCACCAGGACCCACCTCCTCCAGGTTTCCCACTCCCAGACACACAGTTCTCAGGCTCCCAGGTCCCCTTACCTACTTGACAGCTCATAGCACTTGATTTTCACTGACATCCACAGGGTGCTTCTGGGCACACCTCTGGTGGCCCCAGGTGCTGTACCATGAAAACAGGAGTTTTTGACCCCTGGTCCCAGGCCTGTGGCTGCATTTAGATCGTCATGCACACACATGCACGTAGAAGAGACAGTTCCTCACACAGGAAGGTGTAGAAAGGGATTGAATAGGAAAAACTATGCTCATGAGGTACAGGGCATGGCCAGGCATGTGTGTTGACCAGCCAACTAATTACTCGCAGCCAGCTTTTTTAATACACTTGGGCTTTTTTTTTTCCCCATAAACTTGGCCATTCCCAAAATTACCTTGATTCTCCCTCCTGCCTTTGTTTTTTCCTCTAACTATCTTACAATACATCATCTACATCCCCAAACCCCTTTGCCTGCATCCCATATTAAATCTCACAAACACACAGGCAGTGACCCTCCTCAGACCTTCCCTGCTCTGGAGATCCACTCTGGAGGGTTCCCTTGCCAGTGGGGCTGAGGGTCCCCCAGGACAGCCCTGGGAGCAGCTGGGTTGGTGCTTATGGCCCTGACAGGGATGTTTGGCCTTCCCTGCTTGCTACTCTTCTCTGGGCTTATTTGTGTGTGTGGAGATGAGATTTTTGCAGGTAAGGGAACAATTTCCACCAGTATAAATCACCTGTTTGCACCAATGCTAGTGGGTGTGTACTAAACTTTCTGTATTAACAGACTTGAATATGTTTGGCCAGATGCTCTGCTTGTGCCACATCTCTACTGGCATCAAAGAAGAAATGATTGTCCCTAGCAGGTATAACCACATTATTGAGTCTGGGAATATACCCCAGCCAGTCTTCTATTAAGTTTCCCTTCGCTGAGCCATCAAGCATTAGCAGATGCAAGTTTTGTTTTGTTCTTTCTGATGATGGAGTGATAGGGGAGAAAAAAAATCCTTTTTGAGTTACATGAGAAGGAAACTAAGAAGTTCATGTACTTTTGTTTGTATGTCTTGTTGCTCTCTCCTCTTTGGTTCATTTTGTGGCAGGAAAGTGATATGGAAAGAGACAGAAATGCAGGGTGAGAAAGAGAGAGCAAACACTTATGCAAGAGAGCCTTGAATATTTCAGATGTTACATTAAATCCTTGCTTGTTTTTCAAGTTTCTCTTTGTGTGCTTTAACAAAGCTCCCTTGAGCTTATGAAATCAGTTCAATTTCAAAAACAATTGCTAAAAGGAGAGTAGTTTCTTTTCCCAAGATTTCCCTTATTTTCCTAGAGAACCTCATCCATTTTCCAATGTTCTGTTTGTAGAGACACTTTCCTGGTACCAGAAACTCAAATGACTTCTAAGTTAGTTTTATAAAAGTAAATATTTAACAGATGCATGACTGCACCTTGGAACTGTGGAGGAACATATTTTAACATCTTACCCATTCACAATGATGTTTTCATCTGCTCAGGTGGTGAACACATGTGGTCTCTTTCTAATTTCATTACATATAGAACAACAGTTATGAATAAAGATAATACAATAGTGACAGCTGACATGTTCCCTTTTGTGGTGTAGAATATTTTTTTGCAAGTTTGCTGGAATCTACTTGCAAAAATTAGGAATTTTTAGCCACCAAAGCTGTTTCTGTAGCAGGAGAATGGCTGCAGTAGTTTGGGAATTTCTGTATGTAAATTTTCCTGTCCTACTCTTTTAATGTCAGTGATAAACTGCTCTACAGCTGCAGTGAGACCAGAGCCTTGTTTGTATTCAAATAAATATGGGTTGGATAATCTCAGGATTGTGTATGTGCACACATAATTCTCACTCTCCAAATAATTCTCTCACTCTCCAAATCACACTTATTAGCCCATAGATATTAAATGAAAGCACATTGTCACACCTCATATGAACATCCACTTTGCACAGTTGATACAGCAAAATCATGTCCAGAAAGACTCAAAGAAGTAGAAGAGTCTATCAATCACCCAGAAACCTAATCTTAGAAGCTGAGTTAAGCCATGCATAACTACTGATTGCAAGTGAATGTGGTATGGCATACTCCCTAACAGGCTGCCACCTGGACAATCAAAGTTAGATTATATTTAAAAAATAAAAAAATTATTAGATGAAATCTTCTGTGATCCCACACACAGATGCTGTGAAATTTTCCTTCATCACTGTTGTATTAATTTCTTGATAAAAGCCCAAATGTTTTTCTCATCTATCCATAAACTTGTAAAAAGATACTTAAGCAATTTTCCCCCATACCTTTCTTTGCCATTTCAGTAAAATGTGATTGAAGCATAACTGGAGCCAGATGGCAAACACTACTTCTTTTAATGGCAAACTCATCAAAGAAAATCTTCATGAAAACTTTTCTTCAGCTTCATCCTAGCTTTACATTTTCTAAGAAATTTACAGTTTCTAAAAGAAAGAAAAAGCGCTTTTGTTGAAAATGTCTCAACTTTTGCTAACCATTGGTTGATTTTTTTCCAAAAAAGATGGAATGTCCAGTGTATGAAAAGCAGTGTTCTCCTTGACAGAGGTCTTGATAGGAGATCTGTGTCATGTGTTGGGCATCAGGATAGCAAAACCTCGTAGTGGTAGTGACCATCAGCCTGCTATAGAGTCCCTGATGGGGAGAGAGGATTCAGACCCATGGCCAATGCTCACAGAATAGCTAAGGTTGGAATGGACCTCTGGAGGTCATCTAGTCACCTGGACAAGAAGATGACCAAGACATTGTCTTGTTCTCCCTGCTGTGATGATGGCACTGGTTGCAGGCAGTGAAGTTCACTCAGGTCAAGAAAAGCAGAGAATGGAGCAGCTGATACCTCCACAGCACTCTGAGCTTCCTCTCTAAAAAGTACCTGCATCAGTTCTTCCTACTGGAGAGAAAGATGTGCAGAAAATGCCTCTTCCTTTTCTAATTCTTTGGCTTTTCACTGGGATAGGGGACTTAAGCAATAAAGGGGTCTCATGTTTTTCATATCTTCCCGGGTGGCGGTGTCGGTTTTGAAGAAGCCCTGGGAGGAGGAGAAAGATACAAAATATTTAATTCTTCCTTTGGTTGTTTAATTTCAGTAAAATTTACTTACTGATCAGTCCTTTTCCCTTCCCCACATCTCAGGATCTTCTCCTCACTGTTATTTTTCTGAAAACTGGAGGAATTCCCCTTTTCTCCCTATTCAGAGGGAACAAATTCTGTAAGAGCAAATAGCCCTGAGGAAGGTATACACCAGGTAGTTTGTAAGTACTCTTTAACTATTAGTACTCTTTACAACATGGTGGTTCCTCTTTTCACTATTACAAGTAAACAAGTGAGGAATGTCATCAGAAGGTGATGCCTTGATCTCCTTGCTCACTGGTTAATTAGTGAACTCAATTTCAGGTTAATTTAGGCACTCTGATTCTAAGTTCTGTTGGATATCTGGATGTAACTCAAGATAATTGTGTGCTGAGGTGCTTTGTAGACTGGCAATATGCTCTGAGTAGTGTTTTGTGTCAATCAGAGGCAAGGAGCTGTACTTTGTGGGCCAACAGAGAAAAGGGCCAGGATATATTTTAATGGTGAGCAATCCCAAATAGGCTCCCAAATAACTTGGATGAGAAAGCTCTTGTATCAGCTGCAGGAACTGTCAAGATTTTTTCCTAGGTTCTGACCCCTTGGACTTAAATAGAAATAAATGAGGAATGAGTAAGACAAATAAAGGAAAAATATGTAAGAAATAGCAAATGTTTGGGGATATAATCAACCAAAAACCAAACAAACCCCCATGTGACATCCCCAAACATGCCTGCCAAACATGTGATTTACATCTTCTGCAAGAGGATTTAAAAGAAATGTCTAATAACATATTTGATTCTCTTAACCCTCTCCCCTTTTGTTACCTCTGTCCATGACATTTAAGAGCACAGCTGGAGCCCCCCAAGCTAACTGAAGTCATATGATGCTTCGAGGGCAGCCAAACATCCCAGCAGCAGTACGAGGCTGTCAGGCTCAGCAACCTTAAAGGATAGCAAAGTGCTCTTTTAAAAGAGAAGGAAACAGAAAAATGAGGCAGAGAAAGTGGGTTGGGGGGATAGGAGGTTGGGGATACAGTCTATTTGATAAAACTTGTCATGTCAATAAAAAAACTCTTTTAAATTAAGTATTACATGTTTTTATTTTTCTTTTCTTCTATTCTAATGGAGGAGTAATACTGAACTATTCGTGGTATGTGAAGTATTGGAAAAATAAACCTGAATAGAAGAGAGGCACAGATGTTTTCTATGTTCAATTACTTTTAAAAAAACATTCTTGGTTACCACCCTTTGCTGCAGGGAGACAGCTTTGTGAGCCATGTACTGAATATCCTCCTGTGCTTTCTGAGGTCTGTGTGAATCAGTAGGTGCTGCTAAATCTTGGGAAGAGAGGGATGATCTGCTCAGAACCTGCTCCTGGAGCAGACATTCTGTGCTAACAGGCTGTCAGCAAAAGGCTCTTCTCATTATTCCTGCTAGGACAAGGTCCACATGGGACAAGTGTGACTGTGTTGGGCCTTGCACTTGTGCCACTATCAGCACTAGTTTTTCTTTCCTGCTGTGGACTAATTCAATGGTTGGCAACAACAGTTAAAATTCCATGAAAAACAGGTGAAAAATATTAGGATTTGCAGCTGAATATTAGAGCAAAATGCAGCCTAAGAGGTAAGAGGTCAGGGATGCTGTTCCTTGATTTGAATCCATGTGGCTGTAACTCCAGTCAAAACTGGCAGCAGAGAGGCAAATAAAGTCAGCTGTGGAGAGGGGCTCCTGCTCCTGAGACAGGAGCCCCTGAGACAGGAACCTTAAGCCTCATAAAGGAAATGATACCTTGTAGAGGAAAAACACAAATATGATAAAATTCTTTATTCTTCATTCATCATACAGTCATAGAATGATGGAATGGTTTGGGTAGTAACGGAGCATAAACACCATCAAGTTCCAATGCCCTTGCCATAGGCGGGGATGTTACCTGCAAGATCAGGTTGCCCAGGTCCCCATTCAACCTGGCCTTGAGATTTCATATCTGTATCTTTATTTCAAGGCAGCACAGCAGAGACAAGAGCTCTGTGTGTTTCCTCTTGAGCTATTTTATTTGAGCTGCATAGTCAGTCTGACCAGAACAGCTTTCCCTCCATCCTGAATGGCACCATGGACTTTGTTGGCTTTTTGGCATCAGTATGAGAGAATTTAGCAGTCACTTGTGTCACTCTGATACAATTTGGTTTTAGATACATCTATGAGATTACTGGGAATAAGAAGCATGATTTGCTTTAATCTCAAGGTGATCTACACGAGGGACATCTCCTCTGCAGTCTATGGATCTATGTTTGCACAAATATATAGTACATTAATCCAGAAAAAGATGTGCTTAGAGACCCTTGTGCTAGGGTCTTTCAGAGAAACATGAAAGGAGCTCCTAAGAAAAAATCACCCTTCCATTTTAGTTAATTTAATAGCAAAATTCACTACCATGACCCATGAATCACTTAAATTTATTTTGTGATGACCAGATCATCACAAAATTGTAACGTTTGTTACGTTATGTTATATGTTATATGTTATGTTATATTCATTATGTTGGAGATACTGGTTGATTATAATCACAGATAGGCTCATTTTGCAGTGTCTTTCCATTGCAAGAGCACTCACCTTGCCACCATATATGATGGACAATGTAGAACCCACACAGAACAGAGAGATCCACAGAGGCCAGGGATGCCTTTTTACAGAGGACTTAGACATATAAAATTTTGATTTAATTTTGATTTTGTGAAAACCAGTAATTCTTCATGTAGATAATCCTCTTCTGGTATTTTCTTAGTTAAATGTCTTGATTGTGATATAAAGCAACTAAAACCAATGAAATAAAACATTAAATTTGAAATGTAGGTTCAATATTATTAGAAAAAATTACATCAGAAATTCCTAGAGAAATAGAAGATATTAAACTAGATTACAGGAAAATAAAGCACAAAGATATTTGGTGCTGCCAGTGCTGGATATTGTGATGAGACATTCTGATAGCTCTGTCAAAATTTCTCTAGAAAGGTCTGAGAAAAACTTTTTCTGCATTGTAATGGAATGCACACATAAACCATCTCTCACACATCTCATAGAACCTGGATGGATCTTCTTTTATATTCCTGTAATTTTACATTAACCTGTGGCTTTGCCTAGGAATACTCTCACAAACTTTGTGAAACCCAGAAATCACTTTTGGTTGCATCTGTAACCATGGATAAAAATGGGGAGCACCACTGGTAATCTGCTGTGAAGTAGTCAGCACTTCAGCTTCAAGTATGTTTAAATTAAACTTCCATGGTCTACTCATTTGAAAAGTTCACACCATGGGAAAGAATTTTGCAAATTACTCTGTTCCTTTGGTTTCCAGCTTAGGAGCCACTGCTCCTTACTGTCTATAGATACCATCAGCTCTAAGAGGAGAAAAGACAATAGGTCATTTAGGGAAATACTAAAGTTATTTTCTTACTGTGTGCAAAGATGACAGAACGAGCAAGATAAATGAGAAATTCAGAGCCCTACAGCAGTCAGGAAAGGGCTTGAACTTTCTTTAAATACTGGCAGTTTTGGAAGTCTGGTCAATTGATCCTGGATAAAAAGAATGTTGTTGGTATCTCAGTAAGCTGGTTAATGTGAATTAGACTAAAGTGTTTCAGAGGTAATGGGGAAAACTTGGTTAGCCAAAAAATGCATTAAGAAAATATGTCTTAAAAAATGTAACTTTGCAGGGCTGTCAGCACGAGGAGGGTGTGTGTCACGCCAAATGGAACTGCAACATCTTCCTGACAACTTTCAGGTTCCATTAGCAACTGAGGATGCCTGTGAATTCAAGTGTTATATCCATTAGTGAACATTTCATGCTCATCTTTATTAACTGAATCACTGTCCATCTCACAGAATATCTTTGTTTTTCTTAGAATGACACCAGGAAAATGTGCAACCACACTTTACAATTGAATTTGGTCTTCTTTTGCATCTATGGGAAAACACATGTATGGATGCAATTATTCTCTGAAGAAAAAAACCCAACTAACCCACAGATTAATTTGGGCCCAAGATGTGCTTTGGCACCAGGTTATACTGAAATAGCAGCCAGAGTCACAGATGCTCTCGTCTCTCTCCCCTCCTGTCTGCTGTATTTCACTCCAGAGCAGTACATAAATGCAGTCTTTACATTCAGGGAAGGATATACAGAAACTGTGCCCTTCTTATTTCCCTCAGACTATACAAGGTGAGATTTCAAAAAGTTTTAAGAGCTGAAATTCAAAATTGCTGGTTCTTGAGTACCTGAGTCTAAAATATCAGTCTGGACTTGACTTCTCCACTTGTCCCCTGGAAGTTCATGCTAGTTTGTCAAATGAGAAGTCCTAAGATTTGACTAGGCACTCTTGATATTCATGAAGCTAGAGGAATAAGAATTATGAGGGGGCATGATAGTGTAATGCAATAGGCATTCAGGCAGACAGGCAAGCCTAGGGTCTGTACTCAGAATCAGACTTCTCTTATTCACCCAGTTGCTACTTAGTAAAAGGGATGGAAGATGGAAGGTGCCCTATTGTATAATTTATGTCACTCTTTTTGGAAGACTAGCTTTGAACCCCCAGGCCAAGAGGAATTCTGATCTCAATCTCTCTCTCCCTGCATGATTGCTCTAGCCATTAGCTATGATGCAAAGACCACAGCAATGCTATGATGAACTTTGAGTGGCTGACATGTCTTGCACTAAATTTATTGCTTTGGGGTGATGCTAGGCATGCTTTGAGCAAGGCTTCCAGGTATGGCTGGCCAGAGAAGTGGTACACTTGGGACACATTAATACAGAACTTATTTATTGAAAACTGAAAATAAAACCCAGTCTCATTCTACATCTCTTCTTCTTAGGATTCCATTACATCTCCTTTTCTGTAGTCAGTATGATGTCCCCATAATCCTGACATATAATTATTTAGCTCATCATGCCTACAAATATATAAAGAATGTGTTGCACCTCAGTGATTCTTTCATGGCAGAAACTTGAGGGGAATTGTTTAATGTTCTGGGACATGAAGACGGAAAGCCTGCTGACATAGTGCTGAAAAGGCAGAGCACTGAAGCTGGAGGAGTTCACCCATACTGCTTCTGGAGTGCCTGCTGGGCTGAATTGTCCCCAGCTGGACATGGGATTTGTACAGGAGGGAAATAATTGGTTCACTCTGCAAGACAGTGCAGGAGGTCACTGTTTCTTATTGCACCAGGAAAAAATGCAACAAAACCTGAGAAACAGCTATTTTCCAGGCTTGAAATAGGCTCTGGTGATAATGTCCTTACACAGGGGCATTTAATTACTTTCTTGTACTCCTGCAGTGGAGGGGCCAGGAATGGATGGTGGGAGGCAGAACCAGGTTTCCCTCTCCTTCCACACTGATCCTCTGTATAAGAGAGAGGCTCTGCTATGACAAGTTAAAATGAGCACTTTTCCCTGCAGAGCCTTAGGATTAATTCCCTGAGGATAATTTAAGAATAAGCTTAGCTAGTACCCAAGAGGCACCTTTCCAGAGCCGTTCTGAGCTCCAGCAGAAATGTGCTATAGTTGGATAGCAGAAACATGTTCTTTTCATGTTCTTTCCTAGCAGCTGTCCCAGGAATCCAGAGATGTGTAGGTACTTGTCATCCTTTCTGTTTCCCTTCCATGTTTTGTTGCATTAAGACTGAAACCTGCAATGGTTAATTTAGTTGCATTCTCTTCAGCACAACATGGGAGCCTATTGAGAAGGCTGACTTCCTTAATTGCAGAAATAGGGGGTCTGGAGGTGTGGAACTGAATCTTTCAGCATAGAAATATGTTGTGCAAGGCAAAGTCAACTCCAAGAATGTCAACTGATGTGTTATGATACTCAGTTGCTGATGTTTAAGCAGAACAAAAATTGCACTTCTATAGAAGTTGTTCCAAAGACAAATGTCTTTTTCAAAAAGTTTCATTTGTACATAGAAATATTTTATGTAATAACACAAAGTTCACCTTCTACATTGTATGGAGTCATCCTTAGAAGCCAACCCACAAAAAAAAAAAAAAAAAAAAAAAATCTGCACCTAATTTGTTGATCCATAACTACATCAAGACTCTGAGAAAGAAACATGATTAAGCATCATATTTAAAAAGACAAGCAGTGTAGTACAAATTACAGTGTACCACATCAAAGAAATCCAGGAACACAAAATCCATGGAACAGCTTGAAGAAGTTATTTAGAACAGGAGCATAACAAGGATCTGAGGCCCCGTTTTGGGCAATTTCAGTCTACTCTGATAGATGGTTTTCAGGTGGGCAGCAAGATCATACAGAGTAAAATATTATACTCTATAAGCACCAGCCATGGAATCAAAGAGTTACACTGAAGTCTTTATGGGTCCAGAGCTGGTATCCCTTGAAACACTGCCTAGCCTTTTTGATAGCTCCAAGGAGAAATGGACAGAAGAACTCAGAGCTAATGGGGCTCAGCAACAAAAGGTGAAAAGCCCTCAGAATGTCTTGAAATGGAATAGTAGCTATTATAGCATTCCTATACTTGTGCAGTTTGCTTTGAAGGCTCTTCTGTCCTGTTTGGGTTGTTGCTGCAGTGGCTGAGGTGTGCCTGGCAGGAACATTCTCTGTAGGAACCAGGTTCCAGATCAGCAACCTTGGAGCTGGAGGTCACCATCAGGCTCTTCCAGCCCCACAGACATGTTCCCCACATGCAGTGGGCCATAAGGGCTCTCTGACACAGCCACTACCTTTCAGATATCTCTCCTCAGTCACATGAGCATTTTGTTCTTAAATCCAAATCACACACATCAAAATTTCCTTCTCATGTCAAGCACAAATAAAGGAGAGAATAAACTGGAAGTCAGATGTACTAATGGACATAGAAAGTTGTCAACAAAGTTAATGGTGAGGGAAGATAATTTTCAGGCCGACAGTTTGCACACCCATGTTGAGCACCTGTATTTGCTTATCTCACTCCAAGCTCAGATCTTTCAGTGTGCCTCAAATGCATGAGACATGCCGGATTCCCATGGACCACAGGAAAACTTTGGGGGATTTCCAAGGCTATGGAGGAATCAGTAGTTTATTTTTAAAAATAAATTAAACATCTTCTGAATCATGTGAAAAAAAATCATCTACTTACAATTTCTGTCCAATAAGATTTTCCTTATCTGTGTATTATGATTCCTAAACACTGAACCTCTAATACTCAGGTAAATATGTTTCTACATGTTTAGAGAGTAAGCAAAAGAAACTCCTTTTTTATAGCAATTTCACTTCTTTATAATGAAAAGTATGGTAAAATAGATTTCCTATAAAAATAACATATAGGAAAATCAAGAAAATTAAATACTAGGTTTTTAAATTTTAAAAAAAAGATAATACTTTAAAATAAACAGGACAAATATGACAATAAATCTTTTATTTATTTTCTTTTCAAAAGGATTACATCTTATTATTTGGATAATTGTAGGATAGAGGCTTCTCTTTATTGGCCCAGGTAGGCTGAGAAACTGAGAGATATTCTTCCTCCTTATCAGGACTTCACCCAAAAGATGTAAGTTGTGTGCTCATATTTCAGGGTGAGTAATAAAAAGGCCAAATTTTATTTATTTATTTTAAATTGACAATTCCTTGGGATTTTGCTGAGGATTTTAAATGATGTCTATTAATTATGCTCATATCTGTACTCTCAATACATGGTAGTCATGATACTTCCTTTGAGCTGCTTCTGTTGACACAAGCACCATGCTGGAGTTTTGATCCACCACTCAGTATAGAACACTTTCTACTGAAGTGCCCCCTCCTCATAACCCCGTGCTTTCCTAGCCCTTGATTAATAATCATATTTTGTACTGTTTGAGAGCTTTAATCTATACAGGTAGGATTCTAGATGCCACTCTAAAACAGGTTTCCTTAATATGGAAAATCTGGAAGAAAAAAAAGAATGAAAAAGAATAAAGACAACTTATTTGAATGAAGTCTTTATCTGGATGACTTCAAATACTTTGACATCTATCTGTATTTTTATTTGGCAAATGAATCAAGAATAATTAAATAGGAATGGTAACATCTGTCACCAATCAATGGACTTGCAGTAAAATTAAAATGGTATTTCTTTCTCCTGAAATCCACTTTTTTTCATCTGATGCCATTCATTGAGATCAGATGCATTTCACTTTAGCTGTGTCAGGTCTTGGAATTACACAAGTAATAAAGTCCTGAAGGCCAATGGCATGGGAACAATGGAATGCATAACAATATTATCAGCAGCAAAATCTTTATTTAATGTGTGGTATTTTAACATTCTAAAATGTGATGATTTTTAAAACTCTTTGTTCTTTGTCGCCAGGTTCTATGGCTGCTACGAGTTTTAAACTTGTGCCATTTCATCTTAGCTGATGCCTTTTTCTAATTTTTTTTTGTTTCTGATTTTGGAAATTATTATATAAGACACATGAAGGAGACAAGTGAGGCAGCATAAATGGATAAAACAGTCTAAACTCTGCTTAGCAAATGTTAAGCAGAGCCAACAACTTCTTAAACTTGATAGTCTCTTAATCATTTGCAGCGAACACAGAAAGAAGTTTTCTTGTTTCAAAAGCTATCATGGTATTTGATAGCAACAATTTTATTGCTGATATTACCTTAGCTCTAGCACTTTTTAAATGAAAATGTTACTTTGCAAGAAGAGAAAAATTCTAGGTCAGTTCAACAAATTTCAGTTCTACTCACTCTAGTAAATGTCAGATACAGTTTTTTATACTGTTGCATTTTAGTAAGATCATAAGATAGATTGGTTTGGAAGGGACATTTAAATGTCACATACTCCAGCCCCTTGCAGTGAGCAGGGACACCTTCAACTACATTAGGTTGCTCAGAGCCACTTCAATCTGACCTTGGATAGGGCATTCACCACCTCTCCAGGCAACCTGTTCCAGTGTTTCACCACCCTCATTACAAAAATCTCCTTCCTTATATTTAATCTAAGTGGATGCTCTTCTAGTTTGAAACCATTGCATCATGTCCTATCACAAGAGGCCCTCCTAAAAAGTCTGTAGGCACTGGAAGGCTGCAATAAGATCTATTTTGGGCCTTTTCTTCTCCAGTATGAATGCCAGATCTCTCAGGCACATCTCTCTACGTACCTCTACGTACCTGTCTTCACATGAGACGTGGTCCAGCCTTCTGATCAACTTTGTGGCTCCCTCTCAACTCAAACCTACACTTTATATTTCTAACATTAAACCCAAAGCTACACTAAGCCCGTGTCAAGGATATGACAGGAAAGGCAGGAAGCTTACAGATAAAGAGGATCCCTCTATCAAAAGGCTGTGGCACAGGGACAGGAGCCCAAATATGGCAAAAACCTTCAGAAACCAGTGCTAGAAATCTCTAAGGAAGTCAGATGGGGTTTATAGGCAGATGAACTTAAGTAGAGAGGATCACCCCACACATTGGGACTCCGGAAGAAAATGTCTCAAGTTGGATTCATCCCACATAACTATGAGTAGTTGCTGTTAGAAGTGAAGGGCTACCACTAATTGGCACTGCCTCTGCCCTTGCCTTTCTAATGACCTGGCCACAACTCTGTTAAAAAAGATAGAGCCTCTGGCAGGGGCTTTAAATAAGGAGGACAAATGACGGCAGTGGCTTAAGCAGTGGCCTGATCCTAGAAGAGGACTTTGCTCGTGGTGCTCATGGCTCTTGGGATCATTAAATTTCTCCTAAACTCTGAGTTGGCACATTCTACAGAGCAAGGGAAAAAAGGCATCACAAAAGGCAGATAAAACACACAGGCAGAGAAAATGGCACATCTGACACTAAGGAGGGCACAACTTTGGGCAGGGACCAGTAAGGGTGCAGTAAATTTTCCTGATGAGGAACCCTTAGAATAGCCCACAATCAAAATGTGGAAGGAGTTTCCCCCGAGCCACACATGTAAATGCAGAGAGGCACATTACAGGTAACTGCACGTGACCTATGCAGTTCATTCCCCCACCAGTTTGCTTATGGGAGAATATTCCCTCAGATCCACACACAGCCATCCCTAGGAAATGCACCCAGCTATTCTACCACCTGGGCTTTTCTACACATCGACAAATCATTTGCCTTTAGAACAACCTGAACATGTCCTTTGTTCTTTCAGACTTTTCTGTCTTGTCTTTGGGCCTGACATTTATTCCTGTTTGTCCCCTGCTTTCATTCCACCTATGTTTGAAGACCCAGAAAAAACTAGCAATGGTGTTGCATTCAGAAAAGCTACAAGGATTTTCAAGCCCATCAAATGTGATTAACCTTAATTGAGTAGTTGTTTTATTGAAGCAAGGTCCAATACTTAAAACTGTAGCAACTTCACCAGATGAACAATTTTAACAGAACCCCATAAACCTGATTTAACATGCTTTTTGTCTGAGAGCAAAACAGGTCTCAGGACATCTCAGTTAATGAAGTGAACCTTTTTCAGACTGGAAAGATATGTTATTTGCTGCATTTCAACATTCTCTAGGTCCACTTCTTGCCCTCCTCTGACTGAAAAACATTACCTAGCTCACACATGGAAGGAAAGGACAGTCCTTCAGGATAAGCTGGGGAGCAGAGGACTGAGTAATGCAATGCATTTTTGGAGAAAAAAGGGAAGTTCAGACTCTGGGTTTCTCTATGGAATCAAAATAAATCTTGGGATTTTCACATACCTGTAAGGCAGCCTGGAAGATTCAGAAAGTATGAAGGTTTTATCTGAGAGGCAGAGGAGATGGAAGTGGTTCTTCAAACCTAGGAAATCACTAAGAATTGCAAGACTGGAGAGCAGAAGTGTGGAAAAGGGTGTGATGGGGAACAAGGAGATTCATATTCAAACCATTTCATACAGTCTACCTCATCCAGTACTCTGAGCTAGCTCAGTTTAAAGAGATGCTGTGTTTTACCTTAAGTGTTTGTATTTTAACAAAATCTTGCTTTAGAAACTGGAAAACTTTTAGTATTGCTTGGTGCACTCACTCTCCAGAAACATTGGGGCAATTCTGCCTCCAAGTCCTGGCCAGCTTGAGGCCCTGTTGCAAAAATATGCAGAGGTTTGTGGAGTACAATGTGGCATAACTACTTGCAACACCAGCAAGATGAGAAGAAATCAGATCTGAAGACTGGAGCTGCACAGGACTTTGGAGATTGAGGGCTATTCTCTATGCTGGATCTCAGATATTTCTTTTTCAATCAGCTATTTTGTACTGCTGGATTTTGAGAATATTCTGTGTTTCTCAGAGGTTTCTCTGTGCATCACAAGCAAGACATAGTTATTTCTGCATACCCAGAAACTTCAGACCCATTTGGTGTGCGTGTGCAGGGAAATTCTGCCATGGAGTTGTGAGGCATTCATTAGAGCTGTGCAGTCTCCAGAAAAAGCTGGGTGGACTCATGGCACATGCATGTATCAATGACACAGCACTTCCATATTATTTGCAGTGCTTCCAAAAAGCACTGGATCTACAGCACATACTCTGCAATACAGATTTGCACATGTACAGCCAGTTGGACTTGTCCAGAGATGTTGAACTTCCTGTGCATTTGCAGACAGCGAGGAAAGCATTTGCTGCTGCTCCCCTTGGATTTGCAGTGCATCCATAATGCAGTGCATGTGTTCATATTTTTGTGTGGGAACACCTGGGCAGAACTACGTGGGCAATAAATAAGTGTTCAAGGCAGTGGAAAATTAATGGAGGAATATCATGCTAGGTAAATCAGAAGAAAAAGGTCATGACAAATGGCAGTTTGGTGGGTGTAGGACAGTTACTGTGGCAATGGCAGTGCTCAGCACTGTGTGGGGTTCTGCAGGAACAACAGGTCTATCAGAGGTTCAAGTTAACACAGAGGGAAAAACAAAAGCTGCAGGAAAAATTCCTATGATCTTAGCTCCATATACTGATGGAGTACAGTATGGGACATTTTAGCACACTGGTTTTGCTCTAGGGCTTGGGAGGATCTTGCTTTTGTTTTGCTTGTATTTAGGCAATAGCAAGAGAATTGTTGTTCCCGGTGCCATGCATGCAAGCAACAGGTTTCCTAGGGTGCTGCTGAGGGATGCACTGGGAACCATGGAAAACACATACAAATGCATGTGAAACTGCAGAGAGCCCACTGGAGAGACTCCAATCGCAGACTCCTGAAGGCACAGAAAATACGTTTCAGTCTGCACCACAAGTCAAATTCCCTCTTGATGGCATAGGCAGGTGAGCTGTTCCACTGCATCACAGAATCACAGAATATTCTGAGTTGGAAGGGACCCACAAGGATCATCGACTCAAACTCTTAAGCGTATGTGCAAAGCAGATTAAAAGATCAGTTTAATAATTTTTATGGAAAGTAGTCACTGCATATGGCAAAGTAATTTTCAAGTCTAGTGTCTCAACCACTCATTTTTAGTATCCAGAAGGGAATTAGAGCAATAGGACTAATTGCCTAACAAATTGCCTTTTTAGACCAAAGCCTATTTTAAATGCCATAAGACCAGAAAAGTTTTATTTTCTTGCTCTTCTATAACCAAAGATGTCCAAATTAATATTTTTTAAAAACTTTGGCATTATAAGTGCACCTCAGGCCAATCTTTTCTTTACCAAGTCATAGCTGTATGCCAATTCTGATGTCCAAGTTATAAAAAGTCCTTGAAAACAGCAACTTATAATGGAAAAAAGTTTTGGTGAGGTAAATGTGCCACTATAATAGCACAAAATATCTGTTTTTGCTATATACTGAGCCTCACTGCAATCTTTCTGTGAGGAGTTTATATTGCTAGAATAGAATTTCCCAGTGGAATGTATATTCTTTATAGTATTGATGAATTAACTGCCCCCATTTTCTTCAGATAGGACATTTTTATTCTTGAGTGACTAATATGCTGAATAATCCTTTAAATACTACAGATCAAGTATTGGCCACTCTGATGTCTTATTTCTAGTAAAACTTAATAGCAATTATGTTAAAATTTGACTAAACTTCTTTTTAGCATTTCTTCCAAAAAAGCTTCCCTGCATAGCAGAGCACACACTTTCCCCAATCTTGGCATTCTGCACCCTGGTTGTCGTCATTCCATCTGAAGCATTTACTTTGAAATGCCTGCCAAATATTTTTGCCCCAGTACCACAATAACAGTGCAGCAATGTGGGAGTGATTCAGCTCTGTGCATTTACGATGAGAGCAGAGGAACAGGCTCAAGGAAGTGGCCTATGAGCTGGGTTCTCCTAGTGATATCCAAATCCTAAGCAGATCTGCTAAACCTCATTAAAGGTCATGCTTGCAGTTTTCTAAGTTACTGTTTCTTCTGATAAACAAGACAGCTTGGATGTGAGTTGTTTGGGTTTTCTTGTCCACTTAACTTTCAGAAATTAAACTCAAAATAAGTACATTTTAGATAGAACAGCATTAGGCTATGTCTTGATTAGTGTTAATCTGCAGAGCTCCCCTGAGAACAGAGGAGCTCCCCTGACTCACCGCAGCTGGCTCCACGGTCCTTTCTGTAGGTACTTATATCTTGCGGAGTTGCTGAGGGTGTTTGGGCAGTGCATGACCTGTCCACATGTTTCCCCTGGGAGATTGTGAAGCACACCACAAGACCTGCTGGTAAACTTTAACACTGAGATATACGGAGTATTTTGCAATAGTCAGGATCTCCAGGCTTCAGCTCGTTCAGATCCTGGCTGCCTTGTAAATCTTTCTTGCCCCACTTCAATGGAGATAAGAGGGACTGTACGCTTGAGGTTCAGTTGAGAGAGACCACCCAAGTCATAGCTCATTTCACTTCTTCTGACCTCCTCTGATATGCCCATCAAAGCAGCAATTAAATTTGTGTAGAGCAAATGTGTTCCATCAACCTGCTTTTCATCTGGCTCTACAAATACTTGAGACCTGAGTAAGCAGCTGAAAATTTTAAAAACAAGAATGAGTAAATGTAAAGACAGATTTCCCTCCCCCCCTTCCCCCTGTTCTGGAGCAGGATGATCTGTCTACCTTTCCAAAAGAGCTGTCAGCAGAGTGGTCATCAAGAAATATGAATTCACAAGTGGTGCACTCCTAGGAAAACAAGTACATGTAGAAACTTGTTCCTTCTATTTTCAAGATTTATTTTCCTTTGCTATTTGTGTTTGGCAGCAGACTCTCTTCTTTAGTTCCAGTGCAGCCTTTTAATAGATGCCTAGTAGCCTGCTTTACTAGGTGGGGTTGAACCTGCAAACATTTTACTCACCTGTTTGGCTGCAGTTGTACAAGCACATAGGTCAGGAAAGCCAAGTAAGTGGATAAAAGAGGCACCAGATACACTCAGTTCAGTCCATTCATGTGCTGCTACATGTATAAACAATAGGAATTCTACTGTACTCTTTGAACAGTGTCCTCCTGTGTTATTCTCCTGTGAACTTGATGCTTCTGGGGTCTCTTCATCACCAGGCTAGTCATACTAGCTCCAATGGATAGTTTACAAAAAACTGAGAAGAGAAAGTGTTTTATAGGGGACCTAAAGTTTACTCTTGATGGGGGCATTGTGTTGCAGTTGGAATACATGAACATACTCCATCCAGCAGGAACCAATTGCTCCATTCGGAGCACTCCAGAGCCTGGACTGCCAAATATCACCAGGGAGGAGGTTGTGCAGGTGGTGAGCAGCTGGGGCTCAGGAAAGTGTGTTGTCCATAACTTCTTCCCTTCAGCCCCAACCATTGTCTCTGCCTAAAAGACAACATGCACAAATACTCATCCTTCCTCAGATACAGCTTATGGGGCTGTGATACGCAGTGCAATTCCTTACGTGGGCTTTTTGAAGTTTGGTTCTAAATATATTTGCCCCTTCCTGTAGATTTGGGCCTTGCAGACTTGTACACCACACACACCCATACAGAGAAATGCAACAGAAACCTCTTGCTTCTGCAGTGTTTTGGGCTTTGCACACCCACACAGGGGCTTTATTTAGCTTGGTCTGTAATCTTTGGGTATGGGATGTTCTTACTAAATTATCTTGGTGTCTAGGAGACGTGCACTGGAGGAAATCCAAATACAACTGTCCTGTTCCCTGGAGCTGGACAGAGCCATGCTCTCATGTACCACGAACTTGTGCTGGTCTGTGTCAGGGGTGCGTACCATTCTCCACATAGCACCGTGGTCTCCTATGCCTTTTGCAAAGAAAGACATCTACAAAGAGCATGAATAAAGTTGTGTGCCTCTTGACTGGTTATTGTGTGGAGGAAAGAAATGAAAAGTCTTTGGACATTTCCCTATTTCATGAGCAAACACAGAGGTGACGTCTGTAAAGAGCCCTTAGCATCCCCACAGCCCAGCCCCATTGGAGTCAGATGAACATCACTCCCTTTCATGTGGATCAGGCCCTTAAAGGTGATGCAGACCTGAATGACTCTGTATCTGCCTGTAAGTGAGCAGATATGTGTGTTAATCATATGATCACAGCAGCACAAAGCTGCCCCTGCTGATATGCTCTGACCAGCGTGGTGGTGGACACCAGTCACGCTTGCAGCAGAAGGGGCTGCTTTAATACACTGCAGGAGTTGGAGAGTCTCTTGTTTTTCTCTCTGGGAATTTGTATAACTGCTCTCATGTTTGTGTTTTTGGTATCTTCTGGGAGGCTAGCAAAGTCAGTTACTTGATTTATCTCTCTTCATTCTCTCCAAGTGAAAAAGAAATGAGGAAGATTGTTTCAAAGGTACTCAGGTAGAAATCAGAGCTAGATCAGGAGAATGAATAATCTGTGCAAATGGTTGCTGAGAAAAACTGGGCTCCTGTGTTCCACAATTGTTTTTGCAGGTGAGATCTTTCCCTTCTAAATGAGGAAGTCTAAAGTCTGGATGGGTTTGAAAGACACAAATCTGCCTTTGAATTCTATTGTTATTATCATGGAATCATTTTACATAATTGACACCTTTTACATTAAAAAAAATATTTGGAAGATATTTTGTTTATACTGTAGCTAAAATTTACCTGAGTTGCCTAGTCCCACTGAGCCACACAGTATATTCATCAATGCATAGTTTTCTTGCATTTCAGCATTTGTTATGAAAACCAAAATTCTTACTCTGAGTTATTTATGCTGGCAGTGCTTCAAAGGAAGCAACTGCTTTACCTCATGCCAATCTCTGTAGCAGTGCGGAAGAATACCTCTCCTAAGATCATTTATATCTTGTTAACCTTTCAAAGCAGATTTGTCTGAACACATTTTTTTCCTTTAGTGCATACCTGCAATGACAGGAACTCGTTTGATAAGACACTGATATAAGAAGTTATATGTACTTGTTTAGTGAAAATAAATATACCTGTGAATCCAAACACCATTTATTTTCTTTCTTCACCTGTTGACAAAACAAATATAAGAATTTCCAAGATGCAGAAAATATCCTACTCCTTGCATGGAAGGGCGGCCATTACACTGTGTGGCTGTAAGAGCCGAAAAAGAAGTGCTCATCCTCTAAACAGTGCAAAGTGAGCATTAGCCAAAAGGGACACTTTATTCTGGTAAGGGTAGAGCCAAATCTGCTAATTTTACATCAATAACTCCTTCAGTTATTTCCCAGAAATTTTACCATAAACACGCACAGGTCTTCTGCTCTGGGCTATGCCTTGACTTGTAGTATAATCAAGACATTAACAAGACCAGGTAAATTAATGCCATCACTCCCACTTACCTGCTCTTTTAATTGCTTCCAGAAAAGGTTCAGGACTTACTGTTTGTTTTGCAGAAGGAAAGCATCAGACATGGCTTTGTGGGAGCCAAAATGCTGGAACCATGGCTATGCCATAGTGTGGAGAAGTGCGTGCTCTGTCGAGCAGGGTCTTCTCCTGGCAGTAGGGGAGGCTGAGCTACTGCATCAAGCTCACCCATGCTGTGCTTGCCCTCTGCCAAGGAAAATCAGAGCATGGCAAGATGCTGCCAGCAGTGATATGAAAATGGAAACCATGCTCATAAGTATGGGAAGATGATGATATAATCACTGAACTGCATGATGTCGTGACATTACACAAGTCCAGGTCTGAAGCACAAGTGTACTTTTCAGTCACTGAAAATGGAAGATGGTGCACCTTAAGGAGCAGTTCACTAAATACCAGTGGAAAATAAGTCTGACATGTAGTGCTCAGAAAAGCTCCAGATTACAGTAGTTGTGTAATTACTCTCTTGCAACACATCTAATTTTGTTCAGGTAAGATCAAGCCACACTTAACTGTACAGGATTTCTTCCTGGAACAGATATATGTTTATATCTTAAGACAGAGATTAAGTATCATTTTCCTGAAGCTAAACAGAAATACAGCACAAACCATTTTCCCCTCAGTTTTTAGTATAGAAAGTTTGTGTTTAAGTTAATAACCAGTGCCATGGGACAAGCCCCTGTTGAGACTACTCTATAGATCTTCTAAGGTGACTTGCCTGGTGTTAATCTGATCCCATAGACCCATAGAGACTGTGTCAGGCAGGCCAAAATGCAGGATTTAGGAATGACTGGGAGTTCTGCTTTGAAAGAACCCTTCTGATCTGAATTAAAATTCCAATGCCCTGTAGTTTTAGCATAGGTATGACCCAGATCTGCTACATTCCCTTCCTGTGCCTCTGACCAAGGTACACCCGATTCTTCAGAGGAACAACTATTCATCTAACAGCAACTGCAATACACTTTATTTGGAAGGGATATATGGGTCTTCACATACGTCCTCAACAAGGGTGTCAGAAGTACTACTGTGTGTTGTGACAGATTGCTTCTTCTGCAGAAATAGAGAAAGTACTAACAGAGAAAACCAGAAGAAATATCTGAAGAGTGAAAACAGACTATTCAAAACTCCTGTCTCTATAATTTAGTTTGTTGAACACTAATAGATGTAATTTCTGCAAATCTGGTACAACAGCAAGTGATGAACAATTAGAATTTATGCATACCTGTAATATGTACACAATAGAAGATAATAATAAAAGATAATAAAAATATAATTAAACACCCCCATGGTTACACAAACATGGTCTTTCTGCTACCATATGTTTTGAGTTACTTTTTCATTTATGTATTTTCTGTTACCTGTTATGTTCTCTTAAATGTCCCTGACTTAGTTTCCTGCATCAACTTCATCCTTTTTTTGCTTGGCAGAGATTGTTTTTTATCCAGCTTACCATTGGGGGCGTTGAAATTACTTATTTATTTTTTTACATAAACAGAGTAAGTGCTTCCAGCACAACTTCTTGGAAAAGTGCTAGACTTAACCTCATTCTGTACAGTAGGCAAGCAGGGCACATTGTTAGTACTCTGTGAACAATGGGTATCATTGTTATATTAACTTGGTTTCATTTCTTGGGGGAGAAGAGAAAGATTGGTGGATTTAGTGGGAGATAAACTAAATAATAAGCACATGCCCAATCTGGATTTCACTGAGAGCTGCTGAGTAACTCCAGTTAACATCACTGGGAATGGGGTTAAACTGTTAGGATTACATCTGTTTCACCAGCTGTAGTCATCCATATGTTAGATTTCTAACCTCACCCTCAGGCTCTCCACATCATTGGATAGAAGCTGTAACATCCTGAGGGGCCATTGGTCCATCCAAAGGTGCCCAGGAGGTGTGTGATAAATTGGCCTCCTTTGCTGACTGTGTCATTCTGCTTCCCAGATTGTTAATGCTACAACTGTTTTTACTGGAGTGTCTTGACCTATGAATGTCCCACAGTGGTGTTTTAAACATAGTCTCTGCTACAACTTGGGCAACATCTTCAAAACCCACAGATGAGCAATACTGGCTTTGCTCATGCAGAGAAGCATTGGGGAGAAATACCTGAGCTCCAGGAGGATGACTTAACTTGGGAGCTGGGTTTAACACACATTGTGCCTGACTTAATTAGCCTGAAATAGTAATTTCTAATCACCTTAGTATCAGTATTGCTCACAGGCTTGAGGACTATTGTTTCCATGTAGCTTTTCCTCCATGGTTGAAAGCTTCATGCAGAGGTTTCACACCTAATTTTCTTGCTGTAAAGGCTGCAAAAATCACCCTCAAATACAGCAACTGAATGGTGGAGTCTTTCAACAGTACATTTCTCTTCATCTGGAGGATTTACTAAATTACGTTCACATGGCTTAAGTGCTGAGGTGGATGGAAGTATCTCTAGAAGGACATACCTTTGGCCTATGCTGAAAATACTTTTTTTCTGTTGGATTTCTTTGCTAACTAGGAGAAATTCTGATATATTAGAGATTATTTTTATGGGATTTCCATGTTCTACCACTGTTAAAAGTAGAATTGGTGTGCAATAACCAAATTTAATGTATTTAGTGCTTTTGAGGAAGCCTCAGGTTATCTGCCATGTGTCCATTTCTGGAAGGATGAGAACTGAGAATAGATGCACTGACAATCAGTTCTATCTGCACTAACAGCTAGGTTTTGGGGCTTGGACAGCGGCAGAATGGATCTTACTGCCTTCATCCCAATATAAACTGCAAACTCTTGTACTGATGACTTATCAGATCTGTCTGAGTCACCTTCACTGATGTGGCAGACCTAAGCCAGGTTTTCATGGACAGCAATGCAAGGAGCACAGCAGATAACCAGGGTTGTACCAAGTTGTACCAGCTCAGACACACTGTGGTTTATTTAAGCTTTGAAGAAGTCAAGCTGAGAGCAACTCAAAATAATTTAAATTTTAAAGTGAATTCATATCACCAGAAATTTGGAGCAGCTTTTTTTCAATCATAACTAAAAATCAGTGCAGCTCTGACAATAGACAACACATGAGAGAGGAAACTGCAGTTTGCAGGAGATCATGAAAATATGGTAGAGTTTTCTGCCAGAGATAAGGGGACAGCTGATATCTAGAGCAAGAAAAAAAGTCTCTGGGGTTAACAAGAAAAAAAAAATCTGAAAGCATTCCAAAACATTTCACCAAAGAAAGTCCAAGTGTTAGTGACACATGTTAATGTTGTTGCTAAATGCTTGGCTGGCAGGTAGTCAGATACTTGTGAGCTGAGTGTGATTTCAGAGTTTCCTTGAAAGCAAATAGAAGCTTGAAATGAAGCAATTCCAATTCCCTGCTCTGGGAGAAACATGGGAACTGCTGTGACCTGTGAAGACACATCTGTTTAACCCAATGTCTGTCTTCAGCAGTGGCCAGTGTGCAGATGCTTTAGAAAAGAAAAGAAAAAAGGCAGGTATGGAGTATTCATTCCCCTCCTATAATCCATCCCCAGATCCTGTCAGTCAACAGTTTAGGGACTTCCTAATGCCAGACATTGCATCTGGACATTGTTTTTAATAGCCACCAGTGGACCTATATTCTATAAATTTGACTTTTTTTGTCTCCATTTATACTTTTGGCCTCTGCAGTATCCTATGGCAACAAACCCTTGGGCTGAATTATGCTGTGTGTTAGAAAGAAGTCTCTTTTTTTCTGTTTTGAACCTGGTTCTCAGTAATTTTGCTGGGTGTCCCAGTTCCTGCACAGTTAAAAATAGTGAATGACTGTCCCTTGCTCGGACTCCTAAGGCTGACTCATTTTAGAGATCAGAGATCCACAGTTTCCCTTAATGAAGCAGAAAATGCTTATTCTCCAAAAACTGCTCTGTATCCCTGTTGCCCTATCTGTTGTACACTGCTTCAATCAGGGTCATCCTACAGGACTTAAAATATGAGTACACCATGTTATACTATTTCTCATATATTCAGCCTATTTATAAACTCAGTTTCACATATGCCTTAAAAAGAAAACAAATCTTTGCAAAAACCAGTACAATTATCTCTCGTGTTTCTTGTTCCTCTTACAAGAGCTCATAAGGTGTGTCCCCAGAGCAGTGGATAGAATCATAGGAACATTTAGGTTGGAAAAGATCCTTAAGATCCTTGAGTTCAACCGTAAAGGTAACAGTGTTAAGCCCACTACTAAATCATTTCCCTAAGTACCTCATCTACATGTCTTTTAAATATCACCAGGAATGGTCCTCCTCCATTTCCCTGGGCAACCTGTTCCATTGGCAACTCTTCCAGTGAAGAAATATTCTCTAAAACCTATGTCATGCAACTTGAGGCTTTTTCCTTTAGTCATGTCATTTGTTACTGGAGACAAAGGAAGGAGTGAAATGGTTCTTGTTTCAGGACATCTGGAACTGTCATTGCAGTCTCTGCAGGAATGGAACCTGCAGCTGGACTTCCCATCTCCCCACCAGTTTTGGGGGCACCACCACAGCGGTCATTGTGGTGGGGAAGCTGGAGAAGAGTACAGTTGATTGGACTGCACAAATCTGCTTGTACAGAGCCATCATGGGAGAAGGGTGTGAAGGGTCTTCCAAAAGGATCAGTTCTTTCCCTCTTATCTCTGCAGAGAGCCCTTTCACTGCCTTGTGAGGAAAGGGTGAGGGAGAAGCCCTGGCCTCAGAGTCCAGCTACAGTTAGATGAGAATTTTGTTTTCCATGGCCTCCTTTTAAAAGTATTGTTACAGCTGCTACCTTGTGCTTTTTGCCTGCAAGGAGTCCCTGGTTCTCATCCTCCCCACAGCACTTCTCACTCTGCAGTGGTAAGCTCCTCTGAAGAGCAGACAGTCTTCCTTGAGCATCTCAGTGGTGTGAGGAGAAAACCAGACAATTTCCAGGCAACTATTGATTTATGAGCATTTACCCAGCTAAGGTTATTAGCCCAAACTGTTGACCTAAAGCCACCAGTGGGAGGCAGCTCCACTGTTGTTGTAATCAGGCTTACTTCATACCCTCAGATCAGTATCTGATTTATCACCACAGCAGTTCTGCTTTAAAGTATTGAGCCTAAATGTTCTTCTGCTTCCCTGGTGGAGAAATCACAAGGAGATACAGATTTAGAGCCAAAATTTCAGAGGCAGATTCCAACTGTTTTCAACTTTTTTAGCCCTTAAGGTTTTGGGTGCATTACAATTGAAAAGGGTAAAAGCTCCAAAATCAGGAAGGCTGCTTCATTAAGCACAGAAAATCTAGGTGCCTGTTGATGGACCAGATCCCTCTCCTGTTAATATTCCCCTCTGCAGCCATGGACACTATTGATGAGTTATCCAGAGTGTTGGATATCAAGAGCAAATATCTGCACCATGATCTGTAAAGGAGAAAAGCATGGTAATGACCTACAGTAGATGCTCTGGTGGCCAGGGTCACTGGGAAAAGCTGGTCTGGCATTAAACCCCAATTAGACCGCTGAGTTTTAAACATGTATGCACTTGTTTTACTGAATGAGTGCCACACTGCAAAAAAAATGAAATTTCTTACTCTGAATTTTGAATGTACACATACTTTGGCACCAGAAAGGGGGCATACAAAGAGTTAGAGGTACAAATCTGCAGGGTACATCAAGGCCCTTATGAAATACGGCCCTGGATTTTGGCAGCTGACTTTGGCTCCATAGCCAGACTCTGAACAAAAATATATTCAAATTTCTATAGTAAACATATCTAGCAAACCTTAACTTCAGCTGTGATCTGTTACCAGTTGCATTCAAAAATTGCATTTTTAATCTCTTATGTCATTTACTGTCATTTAAAACCTTTTCTGCTCTGTTAAAAAAAGGTGTATTAGTATGAACTGCAGGAGAACTTGCTCTTGAAATGATAATATTTGGTTTTAATCCTCACATTTCTTCGAACAAGTTTGTACATACTTCCTCATCTCTAAAAAGGAACTAATCTTCATGTTTAGCAGCACTGAGTTTGAAACAAAATAGGAATGTGTTGCACATGAGAATCAAGCCTGTATAACTGTGAAAGATCTTTTTGATGATCACTGCACTGTAGCTGGGCAGGTCACTGCTTAACTGCAGAGCAGTTATAGTCCTCAGAAGAACTGCTTACTTCTATTTTATACTGCAATAACTTCATGAAGGAAAACTGGACCAGTGCCATAATATTTAAGAAACTATGTTTTGAAGCCTCCTTCACACCAGTGTAATTTGCTGTGACACGTGGCACATGTCTCAGAAACACATTCAGAGATAAATCATCGAAATGGCCAGCTATAACTGCACTGCAGCCATGCATCGAGGATGCCATGCCAACATTCACTGGATTCCCCACCTGCCATGAGAGACTCATATGACAGAAGGAGAATTGCCAATAGAGGAAGCATTTTGGAGGTTTGCATTCAGCTGTATCTCGGTGGCTGAAGATCTTGTGTTCATACTTTTCTTCCCACATACACATTGAAAAGATTTCTCCCACATTGTGGCCAGTCATTGCTGGGTACTGGAAAGTGGTCCAGTTTTCACTGTGACTGGGAAGAGCCTGGGAAGGCCCTTCACTGACATGCTTGATTGTGACTGTCCCATTTAGTTCCAAGCTGCTTACATGGCACATTTCCTACACAATGAACAGCAAATGTTGACCAAGGGCATTAGCCTGCCAGCTCCCAAACCACCAGTGGTACATCACTGTGCTCTTTTATTATTGCCTTCCATTTGTGTAGCTGAATTTTAGCCACACGGTTGCCTGCAGGAAGATATTCTACATCCAAGTGCTGCTGTTGCCACTGTTGTAACTCCCTCACAGCTTTCATTCACAGTCTGGTTTTGGTTGTGAGGCCCTCCTTGTGGCAGGAAGACCATATAACACTGAAGACCTGCTCAGCTGCTGATCAAAGCTGGGCTGGCACCCAAAATTGGATGCTTTTGCAAAATGAGGAAGTTTGGGAAAGTTAGTGACGCCATGAATTATTCCAGGTTTCAACAAATTTCCTCCAAACTCACAAACACTATATTGAATTGAGAATTAGCGTGGGTAGAAAATTTCTGGAGAGAGTGAGATTCTGATTTTCTCCCTCTTACTGATTTCTTCTCTTGAGATGAATCACTTGAGAATTTTTTTAAATCTTACAGATTTGGAGCTATGAACACCTAACAAAACAAGCACAGTTTTGTTGTTTCTTGCTGTTGCATTGTTGACAAACAAGGAAGAGAAAAAGGATTAGGAAAGGCTCCAACTGATTTTGTGAGGGCTCTCATTTGTGCATTAAATCACTGCCTGACCTCTGGGGCTGCCTGCTGACCATCAGCTATGGAGTCAGCATCGAAAAATGCAAATGTTCAGATTGCAAATATAACCACCATGATCTTGGAAACCACTGCTTTTTTTCCTTATATCCTGGCAAATAAATGCTTAGAGGTAGAAATAAGTCTTTAAATACAGTTTCATAGGCTAAGGCTTACTTATGGTACTCACTTTTCTGAGAATTTAGAATGGCGTTTCTGGGAATCTTTATTGTACCTTTCTACCCACTAGAGCCTTGGTATTGTAAACTGATTCCCACTCTGCACTACACCATAACTTAAAGGGCGGCTCAAAACAAACAGCAGTAGATCATTTTACATGCCTGAATACTATTGAAATTGCATGGCCTTTGTTCTCAAGTTTGGGGTTTTTTTTATGTCTAAAGAAACATACCTTTTTAGGATAATATTTTAAGGAAATTCTTTAAGTCACATTTTGTCTCATACATTGACTTGTATTTTTTCTTTTAAAAATTGAACTGTGACTAAATTATAAACAATCCCCATTCTTCAATTCCCATAAACACACCTTTTCAGACCAATACATGCTATGAAGGAAGTGGAGGAGGAGGGGGAATTTTGCTTAAATTCCTGGGTAGATTGCAGGTGCAATTGTTTGTATTAAGAGAAATGTCTAACAGAATCCTCTTTTGTGACACACTATAGCAACTTTTCAATTTTCTCTCATTAGCTCGTGGTACTTCCTCCTCAATAAGGTACTATTGTGTTGCCTCTAACCTGATCTGGGAAACACTGTGGAGCTGTCAACTCATCAACCCTAGAAAATGGATAGTTAATCTTTTCAGGGGACTTGTTTCATTTCCTGTAGCTCATGTAAAATCCAAATATTTAGCTACTGAGTTCTTCACCTGGATTTCACTGATAAAGCAACAAAGATTATTACCTCTGAATTTTTTCTCCTTTTCTTCAGTTTGAAAATTAATGCCTCTGGGTGAATAGAGCCTCATTTGTAAAGTTACAATTTAGCACTTTGTTAAGATGGCATACAATTACATTTTCTGAGGTTTTTAGGTTGCATTGGGTTTAAAAATTCACGTCCTATTTTCTCTGGTGCTCTCAGATTTTTGGTTCTCACCCCTTGATGGGATGCACAGAGAGCATTAGACTGCTCAGTCTTGCATGGTCTAATCATGGGCATGAATGATGCTTCACACAGGATCAGCCTTCCACAATTTAAAACATTGGGATGTTTTTTCAAGGCCAGAATCCCACTGTCAAACAGGCTCCATCACCATTGTTCATTCTCTTGACGTGCCTTAAGATTGTCTTTTGTGCTTTGGTATCACCTTCCTGATGAGCCTATACTAGTTGAGAAAAGATAGATTGTGATGAGTAAAAAACAAAGTGAGGCATTCCATGTACTTTTTCAGAGGCTAGCCTTTCTAGTCAGAGCCTTTGGGGTGTTCACTGCCTTTGCACCTTGGTGGAGACCCATTGAAACCTGCAGGCTCACAATGGCATGCACAGAGGGGACACAGAAAGAAAGGGATCCAGACAAGCAAAGAGCTAGTGAGATTCATGGCAGTGTCTAAAGATAAGTCCTGAAGAAATGCCCAGAACTGCCCTCTTTATGGATTAAAACAATAAAAGCTGCATGCCTAAGAAAGAGGAAAGAAAGATCCTGTACTGCAGAGAAACAATTTCAGCCTGTACCCAATGGAACAAGGACAGATGATCATGCTGAAAGGAAAGAGATGCTGAAAAGCAGAGGCAGAGGCAAAATAGGAGGTTATCTCTGAAAAGGCACTGTTCCCTGTTAAAAAAAAAAAAAAAAAAAAAAAAAAAAAAAAAAAAAAAAAAAAAACCAAAAAACCAAAAAACCAAAAAACAAAACAAAAAAAACCAGAGAAAAAGCACAAGCAATTCTCAGAAAATGTGGCACGAAATCAAGCTACAATCTTATGTGGTGCCAGTGACAATGGAGGTTTCACCTGTGGACTAGAAAGCACAAGTGAACAGTGTTTTCAGAAAGCTACACCAGAGCAGAAATTCCTGAAATTTTTAAGTGGCAGTACCTCTGTGAATTCATTTTGTATGCCAGTACACATCTCTGATTTCTAGGCTACCGCTCTGAAACATGGGTTATTGTTCAGGAATTTAGTATGCAAAAGAGGACAACAGTGGAGGGAAAAGAAGCAGAAGAGAGAGAACTTAAGAAGAAAACAGTAGAGAAAGTAGGATACAATTTAAAGGGGTAACTATGGGGTAATAAAACAGATTTACCCCAGGTCAAGAAAGCAATTTCTTTTCCGTCAGAGTACTATCACCCTAGAATATAACCTACACATTATCATAAAGAACAACAAGATCCCGAGGTCTGGGCTGTAAATCAGAATTGGAACAATCTGGTAAGAGTGGGCTGGGTTCCCTCTGAGCTCACTCTGACAGTCCTCCCATGATATAATATATTAATATAGTCATGATAGCCTGAAGATATAACTGTGATGGTACAAAACTTGATGTGCCCCCAGTGAGCTCTTAATCCTCCTGTTTCACGGTGTTCTCACTGCTCAAAAGGAGTGCAGTTTACTGTGCAAAAAATCCCAGCACACTAATTTTACAGTGCTGAATACCAAAGAAGCCATGATAGCTAACATTTATATTTTGTACCAAATAAATTTCCAGTAACAAATATTATTACAACAAATACCAAATGAACTCAGAATTGCTAAGTTATTTTTGCATTGACTTTTGGAACACCCTGTAATCCTTCCTTATATATCAGTTCAGAAACAGTGAAATCTCCTTTATCACAACCAGCTGACCCAATCTCAGCTGTTCTTTGAAAATAAAACCACATGTTTTCTTAGTTACTTCACTTGGAGATCCATTTAGTCCCTCTCCTCCAATAGCTTCTGTTGCCAAAACTTGCAGTTTTATGAAACAGCAGTAGAGGCTGCATAGCTGGACTCAAACCTGTCTTCCAGTTTCATCTTTATGCCTCAAACAATTACCCCAACAAGCCACATCTTCTGGAGTTTTGTCTGTTTTGCTATACACAGTTGCAGAATTTTCCCCTGGATGAGTGATCTATTGGAGCAGAATGCATAGTGTGTCAAAATATTTTACCCTTCCCTTTTGGAATGCTTTCTTAACTTTTTTGGGAAGGTTGTCCTATCTTCAGAATGGCTTGGCCCACAAGTGCTGGACATGTTTTATTTTGTTAACCTCAATAAGAAGAGATTGTCTTCGGGCAGGTTGTAGCTAATAAACATCCACCAAAAGAAAAAAAAAGAAAAAAAAAGAAAAAAAAAAAGAAAAAAGAAGAAGAAAGAAAACGGAAAAAAGGAAAAAGAGAAAAAAGAAAAAAAAAAGAAAAAAAGAAAAAGAGAAAAAAGGGAAAAAAAAAAGTTAGTTTTGCTGACTCCTGGCTTTCTTGCAGCAGTGATGTAGCTGACTAAGAGACAGAAGGACATGGTTCTGCAGGTAGAAGAAAGGCTACTGACCCAGGAAGTCTATAAAGCTGTGGGAGGGAGGATGAGGTGGGAAGCAGTGAGGGAAGATGGCAGGAAGGCTGCCTGGCCATAGGCAGGGAGGAAGGTGAGGAGGCTTAGCACAATGCATGCTGTTTCAGGTCAGCTCTCCTGGTGTGTAAGAGTAGAGCACATACAGCATATAGCGCCAGGGAACACCATCACTTCTACCCCTCATAACCTGCACAACATCTACAGGAGGTCATGAGATGAGCTGGGCAGTCAGTGCAGACTGAAGCAGTGAGCTGAAGCTCCACCGGTCACTCTTCTCCATCACTCACTACCAAGATGATGCACACCTTGCCAGCAAGCACAGGGGAAACCAGCTTGTAAAAAACGGGCTACAATTGCCCGAGACTGAAGTGCCACAGAAATCAAGTTTGAGGGGAAAGAAAAACATAGCACAAACTTGGTGAAAACATTTCCTTTTGCTGTCCATAACACTGGAACAATTTGGGTTTCTGTTCAGATGTTAAGTTCTTTCAATGCAGCACTTGTACTGTTTAAATCACTGCTTTGTGAGAAGACCTCATCCCAACTTGCTGAATGCAGAGACTTCAGACATTCAAACTTTATTTGATGGGCTGCAGCAGCAGCCAGGAAGATTCTGATGTTAGGCAAGTCCAGGCACACCTCCTCTGGGCAATCCAGTCTGGCACCAGCATGTCAGCTCAGCCCTTCTGCTTCTCACAGAATTTCAAATCAAAGCTTACCAGAGTCTCATGCCTTTCTTGTCAGTGAGCACTGTGGTCTCAGTCATGCTTGACAGAACCTGCAGAGGATGAGCTGCAGCAGCCACACTGACAGAGCAGCCTCGTGCCTTTGGTACAGCAACACACTCAGGCACATAGCTGAAGCAGGGCAGCAAGATCAGTGAGTGACTTTGGTTCAACATTTAAACTTCAGCCCATCAAACCCTTCCTGGCTTCCCAGCTCATGGCTCTGGCTTACACCACTGCAGCAGTCATGCAGCATCTCTTACTCAGAAGCTGAGGATGCTGTGGTTTTAGGAGCTAGACAGAGGGAAGGAGGAAAAGAGAGACCCCTGGAAGATCAGGAGACCCGTGGAAACTGGTGAACTCTGGCAAGGGTATTTTGCAGGTCTAGTATTTTGGCACAGACTTCACAAGGTAGAGTTTGGGTGTTTCTCTAGAGATGTAACTATACAGCAGCTCACCTACCTCATGGGGATGTTAGAGGCATAGCAGAAGATCATATCAATGACCTTGTTTGACCTCTTTGTACTTTTCCTAGGTCCCTCTATCTGTGATGCCATGGCATAACATCCTTTAAAACAAGCTGCTTGCAATATACAAGAAAACCTGATGCAGTGCTTGCTGTTTGCTTTTTCTGCCTTTAACTCAAGACCATCCTCGTGGTTCTTGGAAGTCCCAAAGGATATCTGTCCTCTGCTGCAGAGATGTCAATGTGATTATAAAGAGACTTGCAAGGTGGAGAATAAGAGAAAATGAATTGTCCTTATATGGCACCTTAGGACAGAATGATGCTGAAAGCTGTGAACCTTCAACTATTCTTTTGGCAGTGGTGCAATGATATGATAAATTTAGTTTAAAGATGACTGAGAATTCTGAAGCTAAGCATTCTTTATCTGGAAAAAGCAATTCATCAATAAAGAAGCAATATATGGGAAACATCTGTGGTATTCAAGAGCAGAGAAAATGTTTTTATTTTTTTAATGATCTAAATGTTACATTTTGACATTTTAAAAGAAAAAAAAATCCATTCTCATATTTGGAAAAACATTTTGCTTCAAAATGTTACCTATAGTGATAGCTATGCATACTAGTTGTTAAATGGTCTACAAAATTTTGAAATATTGTGAAATTACTGAAGAAAAAAAACAAATAATAGAAATGGTTTATAAAGTTTCTTTGAGTAGTCTCTGCAAAGTTGCAGTTCGTGAAGTTTTTCAAGATCATGATTGTTCTTCCCACAGTGAAAGGAACCATGCATGAAAAGCTCAGACATCCATATGTGAAGATACCATTTCCCACTATCTTTGAGAATGTCTGGGAAACATAAGGAAACCACTGACAATTAGTGGCTACGTAAAATAGCTTGCTCTTCCGCTTTATAATCATAAAATGCATTCATCTGGCAGCATTAGTTTTGAAGGGACTGGCTTAATGGATCCACGTGTGGCAGATGTTACATTTTCTACAGTAACTGTAAATTCATTCTGGGAATTGGCAGCACTGTCCCAGACAATGCATGTGAGCATGCAATCCATTTTCATTGAGATGCCTGTTAAAAAAAAAGGAACACGACTACAAAAATAACAAAAGAAACAAACCAGCAACCTCCTTTTCACTGCAACAGGCAATACCACACCTGCCTTCCACTGTCTACACTTCCTACTCAGTGTTCATTTTCTGGGTTCAAAAGCAGTAGTTTATTTGCTAGTTGCAAATAAATAAATTATTCTTCAATTCAGTTTTTCAGGAAACTGAAACACTGGACAGACTACCATGTATTTTCAACAATAATTTAACACTTATAGTTTCTCATGGCTTAAGTTGGCAATGTGTTTTGGTATCTCATTACCTTTTACACTGTCATGTCAGGATTTCATAACAAATGTTCATGATCAACTAAAAGGTTGCAGCAGTATGGACAGTTTCTGGACACCTGCATTTCCCTGTCCTCTCTTTGTATCTTACATTCCAGGTAAATATTTGCTTGCTCTTTGGAGCACTGAAAACTAGTGCTTTTCAGATTGTCCTTCATACCAGTGAAATAAATTGTACATCTTTGATTTCCTCTTGCCTTTGTAAGTTCCATCACAGCAGTGAGATTTGACTGCAAGTGTGCATCTTTTCTGACTTTCTGGTTTAGTTTCTACTGCATTAACCAGGTAGTATCCTGGAGGGATTCCTACTGAGTGCTTGACAAGGTTTCGTTTCACCTGCTGGGCTCTGGCCAGTGGGCCCAGCAGGGCTCAGACTCACCCTGAATCAGCATTTGCAGTTTGTGCTTGCCTACTGTAGGAAAATTAAGATGGATGGTATCTAAGGGCTTCAGAATAAATAGCTAAATAAAAAGATAATAAAAGCATGCATTAATCTTATTGCTTAAAATTTACTTAAAATTTGTTTCTTTGTATTTTTTCTACTCTTTTGAGAGTAGAGTATTATGTAATATTCATAATACTTGCTGACAAGTGTTCCCTTCCCGTTTTCCAGTACTGTACTTCATGTTCCTGGGAAGTAAAGGATTGTCTCTTGTGGCCTTGTGAAGGTTATGTCTCTTAGATTTAATGATATACTTCAAATGCTAATTATGAGGTAGTGACCGAATCCCACCATCCCGTGACTGCGTTATGGGGGTATTGCAACCTACAAAGTTTCTGATTCACACACTGTGTGTCTCTTCTACCTCAACACTCAAAGCCATATGCCATAGGATTTTTTATGGAATATGTGCAAACAAATGGAATGGGACTTCAGAGATAAAAGAGCAGAAAATGTCAGAAAGGAAGATAATCTGAAGTGATTAATGCAGCAGATGAGAAGGAGGACACCAAAGGGGCTATATTACACTGAAACTAAAAGGAGCCTTGGGCAGACCCAATTCCAATGTAAATCATAAGAGTCTCAAACCACCATTTTTGTTTTTCTGCTCGAAACCTGAAAGCATGAAGCACTTTGACAGCTGCAGCTGAGGGTCACTTTTACATGGAAGATTGGTGGTATGGCAGAGCCATACTGTCAAAATTGAGAATAATTCATTAATTGTGTATCACTCATTTTATGTATGTTTCAGATGTGAATTCCCAAAGGACCTTGATTGTAAGAAAGCAGGCTCTGAATTTTTCCAAATAATTTTTTGCATGGCCTACTATGGAAGAATATTGTCCATCAGATACGAATCTAAGCTGAAGACAGAAACAGTGCAAGCTATAGGTGCTTCCAAAAACACCGATTTCAGATGGTGCCTAAATGAATCATGAAGTGTGGGGTGCAGATATTACCAGAAAGTTTGCTGCTGCTCCTTTCTACAGTGATCAAATAAGGAAGGAAATGTGCTGATTTCTGGAATAAAAAGGGTGTTGCAGAGTTTACTCTGCCTGAGGCATAAGATGATGGATCAAATGAGGCAGAGGATGTGAATATAGTCCCTGCGTGTGTGTTTTTGCCTGAATGAGCTGGAGGAGGCAAGAGTGGGCTGAGGGACTGACTCAGTTCTGCTAGGCTGGTGGAGGGTTTCCTTGTCTGATACTGTCTGACTAAAACTAACAAAGCCTCTTGCTTTGATCTTGTGACAGTGAAAATCCATCTAATGCTGCTGTTCTGAAAGCTTGTGGGTTCCTTTCATTATTTCATTACCTATGCTGAGTAAAAGAAACAATGTGGTTTGTTTTAAATTAATGGCTGTCCATTCATTACTGCAGCGACTCCAAGTATTTTTCTCTGTCGGCTCCCTGTAAGGTCAGCCCCTGACTATTCAAGTTTTGTGGGTTTCACTCAACTTCTGAGACTCTGAGCTAGAAGGAATGTCCTCCTGCCACCACACTGTAAATAACTTTCATGGTGGTGGCCAGTCTGAGGTGAACGGCTGGTCTTGGGCAGGAGGTCTCAGTAAGAGCTATGCCCTTAAACCAGCCCCTGAGTCACCTCAATATCGAGCTCAGCAACCAAGTCCCAGCCCCCAGGAGCACAACACACCGAGAGAAGGGGTTGATCTCCCTGGGACACTCTTACAAACACAGAGACAGAGCAGAAATAAATGCCTTATGGCTTTACTCCCACCTTATCTATATACCCCATACTATTTTTGCCATTAACTTTTTCTACATTGTCCAACTCTTTCATCAGATATTTGAGCTACTCCTCTTTCCTCTGTCTTACATTATTTTTTCCACTTATTGGAGCAGGGGTGATTTTTGCTGCCTGTTTTTTCCTTTGCTTTTCCTTTGAGCTTGACATTACTATCATAAAATACATTTTTTAAAATAAGTGGAATGTAATTGATTTGGTGTCTTTCATGAATGACAAATCATTGAAAATAAATACTAATTTGAGGAATATCTTTAACTGACAGCATTATGTTTCCCACAGTATTAATATACTTTGTTTTTATCATCATATCAGTTAAACTAAAGTTCAACTCATGTGCAGAAGGTTGTGCTGCAAAAAAGCAGGTTTCTGACTCCTGGGAAATTTACTTGGTACATCTGGGGAAAACTTTTTCCTGCACACACTTGCTGGTCAAGTTTGGATGAGCAGTCAGGATTGCAGACATATGAGTTCTTCTGCAAGTGCAAAAGGTACTGAAACTCAATTTCTGGCTCTTGCCAGCTTTCCTTTGTTTCCTTTTTGGCTTCACTTTTATTCCCTTCATGTTAATTCCCTACCTAATATTTGCACTTCATGTTTTCCTGTTTACTGGGAGCACCAAAAGCCACATCTCAGCAGAAGTGGAGGGTATGGAGAGATTCAGACATGCACATGAAGCTTTCTTAACTGTATTATCGAGATATGCTGTTCCTCAATTTCCAAATGCTTATGGAGATATTTACATTTTACATTTTTTCTATTTCTACATGATCAGAAAAGTCATTCTCTACTTTTGTGCAGGGGCCTGGAAGCTGAGGAGAACCCCTGGACAGAGCACCAGGATGCTTCACAGAGCACACAGCCAAAGCATCTCTGGGCGCTGGAGAAAAAAGGCATCTGAAGTTTGGGATGAAAATAAAAGTGTCATAAAGTGTTACTGTTGAGAAGGCAGGCTCGGCCAGGTTTTAAAAAACTTCCCATATCTTCCCTGCCTTTTGACAGCTTCTCAGATAACTCACATGGTAAGGCAGACATATTGCTGCACCAAGCACCAGGTGGAAAAAATCAAAGTAACAGCCTGTTGCAAGCCTCTTGTTAGCATGGCAAGTTTCATATTGACACCTGGCGTGCAGACACCCCGGCCTCCACACGCACTCACCCAAGCTCAGCTTTTAGGGAGCTGTTCTGCTCTTGGCCACTGCCTCTGTGCTCCAGAAATCATTCCTGTCTGTAATCATTTCATTTCACCCTACAGTGAAAACACAGGGAGTACAAGAGGCTTTTTTTTTTAAATGCCAGGGTTGTTGACTAATTTTTCTGTCTAAAATACTTAGTGGGAAACAGTGCATTGAAGGTTTGCTCACGAAGCTCTGACTTGGGCTGATCAGCGATTATTCCCGGGTGAAGCCGGAGCCAGCAGCAGGATGTGTGGGAGGGGCCGCTCACCAGGGTGTGCTTGTGGCTCACACTTTAGCTGAATGAGCACCCCTGCATCCTTCCGGAGCAAGTGGGGAATGCCCTGAAAGCAGGACCAAGACTGGAGTCCTGCCTGGTTCAAAGAGCAGTTGGTGATGCAACTTCATTCAGCATATTAACACAGCTTTTTCCTCCTGAATATTTTTATTTGTCAGAATAGCAAAGTTGGGCTCCACCATTGCAAAAATAAGGCTTTGATGCACTGTGTTATTTTGCCAGATATTTAACAGTTATCCAAATAAATGACTTGGTTCAGAAGTTCACAAAACGTGAGTCAAAACTCCTATTTTAAGAAAAAAAAATCTTAGTATTTAATTTCTACCATAATTCCTGAGCTTCCAAGCTAGGGTGTCTCATTTTTAGGTATTTTAAAAACCTGATTTGGTTAAAAAAGCTGCAGCCATTGTCCTAAACAGCTGACAGGTTCCCACCAGCCCTCCCCGTGCCAGCTGGCTCGTGTATTCACAGAGTATCTTGGCAAATGGTCAAATACAACACACATTTTAAGCAGCTGGATTAACCTAGAGATTCTTACCAGAACCTTCTCATCTGCTTTTCAGAGGCAGACCACTGCCATTTAATTATACCTTAATTGAATGAAAAAACAAGTCAATGCCTAATTAATTTGGGTTACAGAAGAATGGCAATGCAGAGCCCTGGATTCTGGAACACAGCATTGAAAGGACAGCTTTGCTAATTTTAGCTACATTTGGAATTTGTTTGTGACCCCTTCCCTTCCCTTCCCTTCCCTTCCCTTCCCTTCCCTTCCCTTCCCTTCCCTTCCCTTCCCTTCCCTTCCCTTCCC